>PVKC010005502.1:0-33053 GCA_004027635.1 Crocidura indochinensis | reverse complement strand
ACATTAAAGTTGCCTAGGAATCTAAGGTATTTGTGTGAAAGACAGCACACACACACACACACACACACACACACACGTACACACACACACTATAATTCGTCTAACTGAATAATTATGACTGTTCGCTATTCAACTGTACCATCTAAAAAACAAAGAAAATCTAGACTTGATTTGTCCTGAATATAGTCTCTTGATATGACATAATGAGGTTAAGAGTAGATATCTTCCACCTTAAAGTAGATTGGCAATGGTCTTACTTTACAAATGTTTCAAGATTTTCCTCTTTATATCAGCAGACATATCAAGAAATCCATAAGATGTAGTGATTCGGTTGCCAGAATTAGGTCAATAAAAAGAAACATAGTTTATAAAATATGAAGATTAAAAGCAAGGACTAGTGAAGTGAATCAACATTGCATGTTTTTATGATGACTTTTTTTTTATCAGTAGATCCTATTAGAGCTTTTGTTTTCTAACTATAGTAATGCTAGACATTATTTTTGTTTTGTTTTGTTTTTGTTTGTTTGTTTGTTTTGGAGTCACACCCGGCAGCGCCCAGGGGATACTCTGGACTCTACACTCAGAAATCGGGGGGGGGGGGGCAGGCTTGGGGAACTATTTGAGATGCCGGGATTCGAACCACAGTACTTCTGCATGCAAGGCAAGCGCCCTAATTCCATGCTATCTCTCAAGCCTCGATACTAGATATTCTATTCCAGAAAAGCCGCACAATTTGGCTAATAATTATGACTTCCTGAAATCTTTCTTTTTCTTCTTGTCCTCTTCATACTTACTCTTCTTCCTTCATCTCCTCTTCTTTCTTGAAACTCTCCTTCCTTTATCTTCCCTCCCCCTCTTTTCCCTCTTTCCTCTTCTTTATATATTCTTTTGTTTAGGTTCTCATTTTCTGTTTAGGGCATATTCCTGACTGTGTTCAGGGATCAGGTGTGGAAATTGCCATCTTGTGTCATGGACAGAACTGCATCTACAGTAGAGTAAGGCAAGTTCCTTGCCATTTGTTCTGTCTCTCTAGCCAATTTGATCAAATGTTCAGTAACAACATAGTTTCATTGTAAAATATCCTAAATTTGAATTAGTGTAATAGCAAAACACAATACATCTAACAAAAATTCTTTAAAAAATACCAGAACGGACTTAGTGTGATGACAGATTAAATGACTAAAGTCTGGCTCTAAGTGAATATGGAAGTAGGTGGGAAGTGGTAGATATTCAGAAGAAAAATCTTGTGCAATCTCTGGATTAGACCCCATGATTGTCCTCAGGTCTATCTTTCACCTCTGTTTCCCTTTGCCACAGGCAGAAGTCTGAATAGTCTCATCTCTCCATCTGAGTCTCAGTGCTATTCAAGGATTATCTGAGTTCTTTATATTTCTTGGTATCAAACTCTTATCAGATAAAATCTGTGAAAAAACATTCTCTCCAAAGTTTAGGATGTCTCTTTATAGTAATGGTAGTTTCTTTTGCTATAGAGCTTTTCAGTCTGATTTGTTTATATTTGCTTTTATTTATTTCTTTATGTTTCTATGGTGTTTTATGGCATCCATGTATAGTTTTGTAAACCAAGTCATAATTTTGAGAATATTTTGCATGTATCATTATGTATTATAAAATATGCTATTGTATGTTTATATAGATGCACAATCCTAGCAAGACTAATATTTATTTTACTAAATTTATTATAGTTTACCTACCAGTTTTCTATTTTCTTATTTCTATGTGCTACCCATGAAACAAAAATCATTTCAGATTTTATATTATTCAACTGAACTTTAACTGTATCCATTCAACTTTACTATAACTACTAATATATCTATTTTTGTTATCATATTTCTTTCATTATAATTTTTTGACCATCATCCCACATTTCCTACTTAATTCCTTTATAAGTTAAAAAATAATAGCATTTGTATTTATTTCCAAGTCTACATTACTCAGTATCTCAGCACATAAAATTTAGGATAAATTAAATCACCAACTGTTTTCTGACTTATTGTTGTCCAATATTTTAACTATATCTTTACCTAAATAGATTAGATAAGTCTGTGGTTTTCCATTGTCTGAATGTTTACATTTGGCCTCCTGATTACCACTTTCTTTCTACAATATTTTTTACATTTGCATATCTCCTTTTATGGTTATTCTTAAACTTTCAGAAATACATGAGAAGACTTTTCATGAAAGCTTGTTGATCCTATATTAGTTAATTTTTAGTTTACCTGAAAGAACTTTTAATTTGATGATGATAATGATGATGATGATGATGATGATGATACAACACATCCAGTGGTTCTGAAGGTTTACTACTGAGCTTATACTCAAGAATCATTCCTGTCTGGTTCAGGGGAAATATATGTGATGCTGGGGATCTAAACCCTATTGGCTACCACATGCAAGAGCAGTGTCCTATCTGCTGTACTAGCCCTTTAATATTTTTTAATAATTTTTCTTCTGTGACAACCACAGTTCTACCTCAGCTCACATATGTTCTTTTGAGCATCACCTAGAGTGAAACCTGAACTCAAAACCAGAAGTGAGTACTGAGCCCTACCAGTGTAGCATCATCCAACAAGCAGCCTGTGGGGAGTATTAGAAAATAAAATTATGGTTGGGAATCTCACGACAAGTAGTGGAGCAGTGCAGTTTATGTAGAGAAGGGTCCATTATGACAAAGATAGTTGAAACTGATTACTCTGGATACAAATTGGTTGCTAAAAGGGGATAAAGTGATATGTATGGTACGCTTTTTATTAAAAATAGTAGAAACCACAGTGCCAAAAAAATAAAAAAAATTTAGGGGCCCGGGAGATAGCATGGAGGTAAGGCGTTTGCCTTTCATGCAAAAGGTCATCGGTTCAAATCCCGGTGCCCCATATGGTCCCCCGTGCCTGCCAGGATCGATTTCTGAGCATGGAGCCAGGAGTAACCCCTGAGCACTGCCGGGTGTGACCCAAAAAAACGAAAAAAAAATTTTTTTAAATTTAATTTATTCTTACTATGTACCTTAAATATAACTGTGAAGGAAGAGAGAAAGTGTGAAGAGAAGTAAAATATTTTCCCCAGAGCTAGGCATGCGGGAAGATGGTAGAGAAAGACAGGAGAAGTAAAACATTTGTCTTTATTTTTAAATTCATGTTTATATCTTCTAGACAAAGGGCTCCTGCCAGCTTTTTTTCTTTTCTTTCTTTATTATTTTTAATCAGAACCATAGAACATAAATCATTTTGCTCTTCCTCGTATTTCTATGTCTTCCTAAAAACTGAGAAAAAATGGATAGTAGCAGGGACAAAACAGTCTCATGAACATTTAGTGGAAATAAAAAATAATCAATCTTAAACACCCAACTCAAAACTTAAGGCAATAGAATCAAGAGACCCAAATCACAACTAGCTATACACAAAAGGAACCTGTTACATTTGTACTCCAGGGGACTGACTGGAGGTATGGGATGCATGCTGGGAACAGTGGCAAAGAAAGGTCATCATTGGTGGTGGGAATCGTCTTAATTTATTCTTACTATGTACCTTAAATATGACTGTGAAAGACTTGTAATTCACATTGGTCTCAATAAAAATTAAAATAAATAAATCTGTCCCAGTTGCAGGCAGAGGGGGTGGTGGGAATAAAGTTAGAGACATTGGTGGTGAAATTGTGCACTAATGAAGGGTGGTTTGCATAGTATGACTGAAACTCAATCATAAACAATTTTTAATCATTTTGTTTGAATAAATTTTAAAAAGACAAATATAAAAAAATAAAATGAAAAGTGGGTGAAAATAAATGTAAGACCTATTTCTTTTGCAGTTTACAGATTATGTGTTATTTATTGCAGACTGTTTTTAAAATATCTATTCTTAAAAATGTTATTTGGCATAAATTAGGGAAATTTTGCTTGAAACTGTATGTCTGAACTAGACCATAGAATAATAATTTCCCTCATATAACTGGTAAAATGTGAGCTGCTATGTCTATATGTGACCACTTGATGGAACTCTTTCATTTTGTTTTTCAGTCATTTCTAAGCAATGCTAACCTTAGATTTCTGGCAAGCCTCAAAAATTTTTTTCTTAAATAAATTATAGAAGCTCATGATTTAATGTGCTATAGGATTATGCTTGTCTTTAGAATATAGAAAAGATATATAAGAAAAACTAATTAATTATTATATCTTTTAAATGAACTTTAGTTTTGATTTCCTTCGCACCTGTTTTGCAAATGAATATAAAAAGTTCTGTCTATTTGTGTAAAATCATAATTTTAACATGCATTGTTTTTATGATTAAATATGAAACTTTTAAATCTCAGGTGTCAAGTGGTATACAACAGAAAATGATAGGTTTGCATGCATAAAATATTCCAGCAACACTCCTTCACTACTGTCCTCTTCTGTCACCATTGTTACTAATTTCTGGTGCCGGGTGTGACCCAAAAACAAAAAACAAAACAACAACAACAACAAAAAAACAACCCAAAAAATTTCTATTCCCTTCCTTTTCCCCTCTAGTAAGCTTCCTTCTGAAGATCAGCTCTTTACTTCTGTTATCTTTTTTTTTTAAACTTTTTTTTTTGTTGTCTTTTGGCCACACCCAGTGACACTCAGGGGTTACTCCTGGCTATGCGCTCAGAAGTCGCTCCTGGCTTGGGGGACCATATGGGAAACCCGTGGATTGAACCGCGGTCAGTCCTAGGTTTGCGCAGGCAAGGTATGCACCTTACCTCCAGCGCCACCGCCAAGCCCCTACTTCTGTTATCTTTGAGCATTAACTGAAACAGTTGACAAAGTATTTTACTATCATATAATACCATCAGTTAATTTTTCAGAAATATTTCTAAGTATCTGAGTTTACATTGTGTTATTTATGGCTAATAGCTAGGAATTCATTTGTGAGGAAAAACATTGTTAGAAAGCAAGTCTTAGAGGACAGTGTTATGGAAAAATTATGAATGAAAGAAGCAAAGTAGAAGGAGAAAGGCACATTATTACTATTTAATGCAGATATGGTACCTTTGTATCAGAAAAAGGATTTTGAGTCTGAGAAAACAGCTGGTACTAACTAGTATGACTGCATTGAAGTCATTAGACCCAGGTTAGAATCTGAGGTACCAGTTTCTTTTCATTTTATTGAGTCTCACCTCTTACCCCAAAATTCATCATGTATGAGCACACAGACGAGTAAACCCCTGGATCCTGTATGATGAGAGATGTGGTGCACCCCCAGTAAAATTATGTAGCAGTTATTAACCTTTTGTTGTTGTTGTTGTTGTTTTTGTTTGTTTTTTGGTTTTGGGATCACTCCCAGTAACACTCAGGGGTTACTCCTGGCTCAGAGCTCAGAAATTGCTTCTGGCAGGCTTGGGGAATCATATGGAATGCTAGGAATTGAAACAGACCATTAGGTATTGACTGTGTTCAAGGCAAATGCCCTATTGCTGTGCTATAGATCCTACTTAATTGAGGTTTTGCATAAGACCTAGAGAATAAAAATAAAGCAAGTTTTCTTCATAGCTAAAATTTACTCTAATTTACTTAAGCTCTTAAAAATGCCATTTAAATGATAGCTGTTGGAATTGTTACATTTGGTATAGAAAAAATTCACAATAGGCAGCTAAAATATATTTCAAAATGAAGACCATGTTCAGTGATTCTGCTATGAAAAATATTTTATACCTAGACTACTCCATACAGTCTAATTTCTTGTTACATTATTCCAGTGAGAATCTTGTCAGCTAACCATTTATTTTAAATGGTTTATGACACTTAGGTGCCATGCACTCTTAGGTTGTTTTTGTAACCCCTTTCTTTAGTCTTACGTACTTTTTTGTGGATTTTCTTGCTATATATATATATATATATATATATATATATATATATATATATATATATATATATACTCAAAGCTTACTCCTTTCTCTGCACATAGGGTTCAGGAACAATATTAAGTGCTTCAGATTTAATCTGAGTCAGTCACTTGATGTCAAGGGAATTATCTTCTATACTTTCTTTCAGGCCCACTTCTTGGCACCTCACTTGACTCTGTCATCCTACTTGCTCTGTATCAGACTTAATTTTTCTAATTGGTGACTATAATCAGTTTTTTTGTCTTTATTACCTTAGACCATATTATTTATTGATAATATTGATATGGTCAATATTACAAGGAGTAACACCAAAGAAGTATAAACTAGATCATTTTTCTTTGAAAAAAAATTATGTCATCTATAGACAATTTGAATTATTCACATTGAAAGACAATATAGATAAAATTAAAAATTAATTTTTTTTAGGGACCTGAGTGATAGTGCAGTGGTAGAGCGTTTTGCCTTGCACTCGGCTGACCTAGGACAAACCTGGGTTTGAATCCTTGAGTTCCAAATGGTTCTCCCCCCCAGGAGCCATTTCTGAGCGCAGAGCTCAGATCATCCAGGTGTGACCCAAAAACACAAACAAACAAGAGTTAAGTTTTAATTAGTAATATGTGGAAAAATTATATGGTTATGAATAGGATAAAAATTCAACAAAATTATTTCCACCTATGAGATAAAGACATTAAAATGTACTGTGAATGTGAACTTCAGGGCACAAGAGATTTGTTAGTAGATTGTAAGGGAAGTCAGTAAGGAATAAGGAAATATCTTAAATGAACTTTGGACTTCTCCGAAGAACTAGAACATACATTATGAAAATTAAAGCTGTGAACTATATGAAAATTCAGAAGAAAAAATACCTCTTTTTTGTAAAGCAAAATTTTGGTCTATTAAATTTTAATAATGAATAATCTCTAAGATTTGGGGTAGTATGTTAAGGACATTAAAATATATCATTCCAACAAAGATCAAAACTCTGTCAAAGTCATAGAATTTCTTAATAGCTTAAGTAGTTAATTATATTTAGACTTACATAAAAATGCATACCTACCAAAATTTATATCAAAAAATACTTGTAGTATATAAGCTTTAACTCTTTAGTTGTGTTTTTTAACTCTTGTTGTGTTAGTTTTAAAATCATATACTAAAATGAAAAACAGCCATGATAATAATTGAGGATTATTTCTTAGAAATGATGCTGTTTCCTTGTCATTTGTTTATTTATTTATGAAGTTACTTGTTTACTTCCCCAGCTATATTTTTATTAATCAAGTATCAAGTCTAGAAATAATAATTTGTATATATTTCTCAGAAGCAAAGTAACTTATTTATCTAATGATATCTCAACAAAGAAAAGGATTAATGGTGTTTTCTTTGGAGAGAATTGATGCAAGACATTAGTATGTTTCATTTTTGCTTGTTGAAGACATATTTGTATTATTAAGTTATAAAAGTAATCAAAATAAAAATATGAAAATTAATAATTCTGTTTGTTTTGCCTATAGGTCTTATATTGAGAAAAATCTTGGTGATTTAATTAATGTCATTTCAATGTCTAAATATAAATTATTTACCACTACTAAAATTTATAATGTATAAACCTTGTAAATTTTATGTGATGCTGATTTAAATAATTACAAGCTGGGAAGCTCCAAACAGACAATAACAATTTTTCTAACAGCTACATTCATATCTCTTGTGTGAATGCGAGTTACAATGTGAATCTTTATGACACTGTTTATTTTGGGGTGGTAACATTTTCTTGTATTATTATAAAGTGCTTAAATAAAATGTATTTTTCTTTTGAATCTTTTAAATAAATGAAATAAGAGAAAATCAAAGACTTGCTAATGTATTTGAAGGGCTAACTTTGCAGAAAATCATAAAATAGATGTCATGGAAAGATGAAACATTTGAGATATTAATTATTTTAGGCTTCTTCCTCCAGAGAAATAATTTCCAGGTACTATTTGTGTTTATTGAAATGCCCTTATAATATCTAAAATTCTTAGCATCTTTATTTTGTTTTATAGTCTCATATAGCTGTGTCTGGGGTTTACTCCTAAGTCTAAGAGGGAATTGAGTGTTGGCTTGCTGCATGCAAAATCTTGCCAGTCTGAACCTGCTCTCTGTACCTCGTGTATTCTATTCTCTTTTGGGACTTCCAAATAAGCTCTTCCACTTTAGTTCCAGCCTTGTGACTTTTTGTTGTTATTTGACTTCACACCTGGCAGTGCTCAGGGGTAACTTCTAGTTCTGCACGCAGGGGTGTTCAGAAGATCACACAGGATGTGAGGGATCTAATTCCGGTCCAGTGTATCACTTAACAGCAATACTATCACTATTGCCTCAGTTCTGAGACATTTTATGCTTAGAGCATTATGCTTTTTTTTAATTGCCATTTAAATCCCTGGATATTTTCTACACAGCAAAATTTTCCACATGGATTTATTGCTCAAAATATATGTTATCACATAATATTTACCTGTTCATTTACAATAAACCACTTCAAAATTGACTTACTTAAAATCACAGCCATTCTATTGTTCATGATTCCAGAAGACAGACATTTGAGGAAAACTCATCATAAATAAGTCGTTTATGCTTCCTATAGCTTTTTCTCCATTTCTGGACTGAAGATGATTGAACCAATATGATGTCATTTATTCATTGTTTTAGTTTGAATGCCTTCTGTTTGCTAGGATGACATGAATCTTTCCGTAGTCTATCCTTGCTCAAGCTGCATTCATTCATAATACTCTATGGAAGAGGCGTGCCCATTCATTCATCATTGAGGTTCCTGATAACAGATTTGAGTTTCAAGTACGAAGTACCTCCAGTGAAAGATCCTACAATATTTTTCTTTATGACCAGAAGAAGCCACGTGGATAACAATAATGAAAGAAAAAAAAAAGGCATCTTTATCTCTTATTGAGAAGAAGGTCAAGTGGGACTACATGTCCCAACTAAATTTCTGTGTAGGATCCTTTGGCAACTATATACAAAATTATTATTCAGAGCAGCAAATATTGTAGATGTCATAGCTGTTTTATTTAGGGCATAAGCACGTACTCCTTTGTACCAGGTCTCTGCTATTTCCAAGTTTCACTCCTTCTTTTGAGTGAAATTTCAAGGTGTTTCCTCCCCATGAACTAATTTCAAGGTTCTCTCCTAACCATATATTGTGTCCAGAGTTGATCTGGCGCTTGGGACTCTTAGGCTCCTCCATTTGTTCTAGGTATCCATTGAATTGCTAATCATTTCCCCTTTGACATACTTTGTTCATTGGAGATGTACGTACGTGCAGCTGTTCGGGCTTGTCAAATTACAAAAACAAGCTCCAGAGACCTCTTTTTGCATCCCACTTGTCCACACGTATCTATCCCCAATATTCTCCAGGAAAATCTCATGTAGGCAAGATTTAAGATGATCATCTGGATCAGTGGTCCTCAAACTACGGTCCTCGGGCCACATATTGTATTTGTTCCCGTTTTGTTTCTTCACATCAAAATAAGATGTATGCAGTGTGCATAGGAATTTGTTCGTAATTTTTGTTTTTACTACAGTCTGGCCCTCCAATGGTCTGAGGGACAGTGAACTGGTCCCCTGTTTAAAAAGTTTGAGGACCCCTGAATTCTGGATTAACTAGATTACCTTACACCCCACACTTCCCCTTGTACTTTTACCATAACGCAATCAAAAGACAAAGGGACTAAGGCATGATTATTGATATTTAGATTAGTTATTATGTCAGAGAATTAGTCCCATGATGGGGAACTTTTTCCATTAGCGATAAACACAAGGGAACATCACAATTTTCTCTAAATTATTTTCTGCTTGTTTGCAACTAAAATATAATTCAAAATTGTTTGAAATGTTAAATTACTACCTCTACAAATAGCTTGGTTGGTTAATTGAGGACATCCAGATGTTTCTGCTTTTATTGCATTTCTTCTTTGGACAGAAGTGCATATCTTGTGAATGTTTTTTTATATCAGATTTAGATATTTGGAAAATATTTCTTTGTATACAAGCATACACTGAATGAAAAGTGTAAAACTAAGTCTGTTCTTAGAGTAGAGAGCAATGTTAAGTAAAGAATAGCTAATATCAAATGTTTTCTATTAGAACTTTTGTAGTTCTAATTCCTAGTTTCACAATTTCTTTTGTTGCAATTATTCTATTGTCTCTTTAACTTCAATAGGTGAGTATAAATTTCAGGTTTAAAATCAGATAATTTTTCCCATGTCATGTGCAGTTCATATATAATTTTATATATGAATGTCAATTTATATATAAATGTCCTGTTTTGATCCTGTAACCCTGATCCAATTCTCTCAATGCTAAAAGTTGTGGTCACTCTTCATCTTTCTTCAACTAATAAAATCACAAACTAAACAAAGCAAGGTGAATATGCTACAATAAATACCTCTGTTGTGTGACCATTTATTGATTTCTTGCCACCTTTTACTACTTTTCTTCTCAAAATACATCCCTGACAGTATGCCTTCTCTTCTTAGCCTGAGTTCAAATACTTAGTTATGAGAAGTTTTCTTTGAAGCACCACCTCTTTTATTAAGTGAATGCTTGATATTTGTGTAAATTTATGCTTGATTGCAACTAAAATTTGTTTGTTTGCTTTGTTTTTGTTTTATTTTTGGGCCACACCCGATGGTACTCAGGGGATACATCTGACTCTGTGCTCAGAAATTGCTCCTGGCAGTCACAAGAGACCATATGGGATGCCAGGATTCGAACCACCATTGGTCCTGGGTCAGCTGCTTGCAAGGCAAAAGCCCTACCACTGTGCAATCTCTCTGGCCCCTGCAACTAAAATTTGTTTAAATTTTTATGCTTGTAAATTTCTAGCCTTTAAAGCACTCATACAACTCTGTATATGTATTATTAGTAATTAATTAAAATTAAAATTATTATATAATTATATATGTGTATGTATATATATTTTGCAACCATGTATTTCATTTATTTCAATATATAATTTATTTTTATCTTTAAAGATCTATATGCAATATAACTGTTTAATTTCCTTAATATTATTTTATAAGGCTATGTCTAGTATATATTTAGAATTTTAAAGAGTGGTGAATTTGATAAAAGATATTCTCTTTGATGTACAGCCAATCTTCTTTGTAAAAAATATTCTAGACAAGACCCAGGAAGATATATAAGTACATTCTCAGTGTAAACTCGCCAAATAAGATTTAGAGAGTATTCACTTACAATGAATTTTATTTTGGGTTTATTTGTTTTGGGGGTTCTTCACCTAGTGTTGATCAGGAACTCCTTCTAGCCCTGTGCTCAGAATTCACTTCCTCTGATGTATAGGTGCATGAGATCACATTCTGATCTCTAGAAGCAAAGTATAGTATTCTGTATGTGTTCATGCTACTGAGATATCTCTCTCCATCCCCAATGTTTTCTCTATATTTAAAATGGGCTTGAAGCATGATTTAAATGCTTCAGTTCAGTTGAAAAAAACTTTGTGTTAAACTTTCTCTTCATGTCATAAACTAATAAATAGACTCAGATCAAATAGAAAATTCTCTTTTATTTTCCTTTCAAAATATGTTAGAATTAGGGTATATTGCTTTCCAAGCATGAGCTAGCTGAATGCAATTAGATAAAGGAATCAACCATACTGCACAAAATGTGTTTTACAGAACACTACCTTGATATGTCACACAATTCCCATGTGCATTGAGAGGTTTGTTCTCTTTTCATCTGGAACCAATCTCATCTAAAAGTGACAGACCTGATTGAAATATTCATTTGATCTTATAAGGTATTTATAGGTCCGCTAATATTGACACCAGCTTAATTCCTATGTCTCCTCCATGCTATTAAAGACTTTGCTCCACCTTTTTGCACCACATACACAGAAAATAAATTGTGTTTTATTCATATCCATAACACAATATTTGCCCCTTTCCCTTTATTTATACACCTAAAACTATACTCAGAAAGAATAACAAATATTGGACCTAAAAAAAGAATGGAAAATCCAGGTGAGGAAAGTTTGGTGTATTAGATAAATAAGTGGAGTCGAGTGTGATTCAAAGGGTGTTGCTTATAGAGCAGGACTGATATCATCATTTTGAAAAGTGATTGAATTAAGTTGAAAGAGAAATAAAGTGATTTTTCTTGGCAACCTTGGGAGTCCAGTTAAGAGCAATGCTAATGAATATATAGTGATATGACTTTAGGCAATCAAATATTCTTCTATGTGCTTTCTTGTCTAATATGAACGCCATCCATTATGGATTTCTTGGTAAATTGTGCTTGTGATAAAAACAACTGATTTATTTTCTTTTCTCTCTAGAAGAAAGAAATTCATACCTTTTTTTCCTATTACATTTTATTAAGAAAGAGCACACTAATACATTTCTATAAGCATTTTCTCTGATAGAGTATACTTTTTAATAAAACTCATCCTATAAAGACTTGGCTATAAGACAAAAAGGAAGGAGCTGACTTGATTAATAATGTCACATTATTTGTGAATTTATAATAATTTTGGCATATTTTGTCAGCCTAATTTACTTGTTTGAGAAGTTGTAGATAAAAATGATTAATGAAGAAAATAAAATAAATTGGTATGCACAACATAATAATGTTGTGAAGAAATCTATTTCTGAAAAGATGTGGGTGATAGATGTTTAATAAGTATTATCAAATCTAGAGATGAAAAAATCTTTCTGAATGAATCATACACTATTTTGAAGTTTCTTTGAATTAATCAATTAGATTTTATATAATCTTTATTTACTATATATTTTAATATACATAATTAAAATAAATATATATTATGATTTTTGTGTTTACAGAGAAAACTAGTGGAACTTATTTTTAATAAATGCTATTCAAATTATATTCAAATATATATTGTGATAAAAGATTACTTAAGCTTAGAATTGAATTCAATGACAAATAGAGATCTGTTTAGAATTATTTTTTAATAATGCATGTTTTGTGGAGAGGTGATACCTGGCAGGTCTCAAAGATTAATCCTACTTCTACAATTAGGAATCACATTTGGTTGAAATCAGATAACCATATGGAATATTGGTAATTAAATCTTGGTTGATTATGTTCAAGGCAACCACCCAACCTATTATATTATCACTCTGGCTCCAATACTTTACTTTTTTTGTTTTTGCTTTGGTGGCCACACCCAAAAGATCGCAGAAATTTCTTATGACTGCTCAGAAATAGCTCTTGACAAGGTATGGGATACCAGAGATCGAACTTGATCCATCCCAGGTCTGCCGCATGCAAGACAAACGCCTACCACAACTGTTATAATTCTGCCTTCCCATACTTTAATTTTAATAAATGTAAAATCCTTCTAAATACTTAAATAAATTCTAATTGATATAATTTAAAAACTTTAGTTTTCTGCAGTAAAATTGTAAGTAAATATTACTTTTATGAATATATTAACAACAATAAAATTAATTCATTTTTCCAAAACTATATTAACATTGTTATACCAACTAAAATGTTATTACTAATCCAGGAAAATAATTTCATGTCTTGTTTTATATTGTATTTAACATATTTAAATATTACAATTATAAAAGCATGAGATTATCATTTCTTCCACTATCATTTCTAAGTGTAATATATGCTACTGCTATTTTATTAAAATTTGTATGTATCGTCAAATTGGTCTTGTAAGAATATTAATATAGTAAGCCCTCATTTCACAAAGAACTTATTAAAAATCATTGTAACAAAGATAATGTAAAATCATGCATTTATCAAAAATTTTATTGCTTATTTGATGTGTATGTGTTTCTTTGTTTGCTTTGATTTGGGAGCTACATCCAGCAATTTCCAGGGATTCCTCCTGGTTCTGCACTCAGAAATTACTCCTGATAAAGACAGAGGACCATATGGGATGCAAGGATCCAAACAGAGTTGGCCCTGTGCAAAACAAAAACTCTTCCCAATGTATTAAGGCTCTGTCTGTGGTCATTTGATATTTACTAAGCTAATGTTCAAGATTTTCAGAGATATCAATATTTGGTGGTAATGACTGGAGGCACTACAGGGTACAGATTGAAAGTTAGAACAGAAACCTAAACAGAGAAGAAAAGTAACTGATTATCATGGCCTTTAAAATCTGGTAGGAGGAGCATAGAGAGACAGGGCATTTGATTTGCACTTGGCTGACCAAGATTTCATTCCAGGCATCTCATATGTTCCCAGAGTAGTGATTCCTGAGTGTAGTCAGGTGTAACCCCTCAGCAAGGTCATGTATGGCCCCCAAAATAAACAAAAATCTAATAAGAGGAGAAAATCCTTTAGAGGTCACATATGAAGGTCATCTGGTTAGTTAAGTTGGAAGAAATTTAAGTACCTGCAAATTTATGAATAATCATACAACACAGAATATGTTAAAGTATCAGAAATAAATTAAATGAGTTCACTTCATCGAAATTTTGTATATAGTAACTTCATGATATTGAGAAAGTTGAGTAAAACTTTTGTGAATATCAGGTTGCAAAAAGTATAAAATACTTGATTAGTACAGAAAAAATGTTTTAAATGCAACGAATTGAGCAAAAGACTTGATTTTTAATGTATGATATGCAGGTGTATATAAGAATCTTGTTAAAAATGTCTTTTAAAAACAGTAACAGATGTTTTCAGGTGCACAGAGGTGTGTATGAATATCAGAGATTAAAATAGAAAATTAACAGAGAAGCAATCCTATGATGGAAAATCTGCTCATTGAAAAACTATGATCCACTAAGGAAGAGTTTTAATGGTGATTTATATATGTATACACTTATCAACATCTGCTTGTGTTCTGATATGACCTTCACAGCATTTAGTTTTATTACAGTATCATCTTTTATATTTAATATATAGTTCTGAGTTTTGGAAATGGAAAAGATAAACTATACAACATTTAAAAAATTCTTTTCTTAATCTAGAAAAATTTTTTGGACTTGTCCTCTAATATATAGTATTATTTATAAGGGGATATGTCTGTCTCCTTTCAGTGACCTTTTGTTTTTTATTATATTCTAAAATATTATTTTGCTTTTGATTGAAAGTTAAGGGTAGATCTCCCCCAAATGCTCATAAAGCTTTTCCAAGAAATTTCATGAAATATATTTTCTTTATTTTTTATTTTGAAGGTCAAGTTAGACTCTATAGTTTTATTAGAATCTTTTATCATTCTTTAACTTTGTAGAAGAGAACAAAATGGAGGCATTTTCAAGATTTGTATTTTTACCAATAAAAACTCTTCTGCTAGAGAAACAAATTCATGTCAGGAAAAATATCTAACATTGTGACAATTTTTTCTTTCTCATATGAGTCTCTCTATTGTACAATCAACTACTACTACTTGAAGCCTCAGCTTCTTATCTCGATGACTAGGTTCAAGTTGTATATATCTTTATTTTGTTGGATTTAACTTCCAGATAAATAGATTTTGAATTCCATACTTATGTATTTAGATGCATTCTCTTCTTGAAACTTCATTGAGGGAATTTCAGTGTTTAATCATCTATTTGAGAACAGAAAGTAGGGGATATCTTTTCCTTGTCAACTGAGTTGTATGGTTTGGGTCCTGGAGATTTCTTGGGTCCTTGATCTTTACTGGTTTATTCTTTCTCCAGAGATTGACCAGTACTGTTGAGAAAATAACTTCAGAAATCAAAAATGACAAAACTCATTATGGAATATAAAGCTTGCCTTAGTCTACCTGAGATTTAGAAACTCTCCTCTTCAAATATCATCATCCGGAAAGAACTGATCTTGGCTGCTTTTGCCAATTTTGTTTGGTCAGATGATACAAGTCCAGAGTTGCAAGCCTCATAAACTCTTCAGTTTTTCAGTGGTTTGAAAAATAGATTTCAAATGTTTCAGAATCACTTAGTTTTGCTATGATTCTCCTGTCTCCTATGTTTTATGCATTTTTCTTTCTCTTATTGTTTATTTCTTATTTTTATTTCTGTAATTTTGTATAGTTTCAACACATACTGATTGAGAATCCTTTAACTATCAGTAAGCAGGTATTTTTATTATCCCTCTATCTGTGATACCTATTAAGAACCTTTGTAATTGAAGTGATACAAGCTTTTAATATTGAAAGGGAAAAAAGGAAAATATTTTGTTCTATTCTTAGACAGGATTAAACTTTATAATAACTTTGTGTGTCATATTAGGGGTGAATGCAGAATACAACAGCAATAGTGTGAAATCAAGGACTAAATGGTTTAATGAATGTATTATAAATTATTTTGTAACAGTCTCCTTTTTTTGCTTTCTATATTATAAAACTTGTGCTTAAACTCAATTTAAGTTCTGAAAGGATTTTTAGTAGAAGAAAATCAACATTTAATTGTACATATCACAGCTGTTCTTAATTGCAGAAACTTGTATACCACTCCTATCTCTATTACTAAAAGAAAACAAGATAATGGAATTTATTAGTACTACTATTATTATAAATATTTACCCGGGAGTGTGGGGCTTAGTTAAACTCATAGGTGAGAAAAATAATATTAATTTGTACATTTAATTAATTTTGGTATTTGAGTCTGTATTATTCCCTTGTATTCTGGGCTCTGAGTATTATAATGTGAATCAGAGAAGTAGAGTTTTGCCTCATGTTTTTACGGTGCATAAATAAATACTTTCAAATTGAAAAATGTGACATGTTTGAAATATTTAGAAAAACAGGAAAGAGCATTACATGGATGATATGTTATTTTTAGAAAGGTGAAAATTATCTAAGGGAATCACATTTAAAATAGGACACAAAGAATGTGTCTGTGTAAGAGTAGTTTTCTAGTTAAAGACAAACATGATAAGCAAAGCCCTTTAAATACAGAGACTGTTGTGAAGATAGGAATTGGGTTGAAGTTAGAATAAATGTAAATTAATTTATATTTTATTAAAATTAATTATGGGAGGTATACACATATTTGATCAATTTTGTTTTTAATTATAATTGTGAGAACAAATAATATTTAATCTGAATTATGTTTTCATAAACTTTACAATCTCATTTTTATATAATTAAACTGACTACCTACTGCCCTCGTGTGGCTTAGTTCTGCATTGTGATTAATCATATTTGGACATTGAAGCATAGTTTACCTCTAATTTTCTAAGCAATAAGGTAATGTATGAGCAATATGCATACAAATATTGTATGTATGTTTTTACTGGATTTGTTTTTAGTCTCCTGGTAAAATAGACATAAACAAAGAATCTGAAATTCAATGTCTTCAAGAGCCAGGTAGATTAAGAAATAGTTAATAGGGGATAAGGTTAGATAAAAATTATATGGGTTAATAGAATTACATTATATGTGGTGCATATCCCTCTCTTGTTTGATTCCTGCCAGTAAACATAGTCTCCTGAGTACCACCAAGAATGATGCTTGAGTCCAAAGTAAAAAGAAAACGCTGAATAAAACAAAGAAAATCTCCTTGAATCTAGACCATTGTTTTAATAATAGAGGGCATTATGCCTTATGGAAACCTTGTGAAACAAACATTAAAATATTTAATCATATATATATATATATATATATATATATATATATATATTTTATGTCAAGGGAATGCCTGAAGAAATAGATCTATGGGCCTCATAGTTTTTCTTTCTCTTTCCCCAGATTTTCTTTTAGTCATTATACAGGATTTACTTTGCATTTAAAATAACATGATATTTGGGGCCTGAGAGGTGATGCAAGCGGTAAGGCATCTGCCTTGCTCACACTAGCCTAAGACTGACAGCAGTTCGATTCCCCAGCTTTCTATATGGTCCCCCAAGCTAGAAGCAATTTCTGAGCGCATAACCAGGAATAACTCATGAGCATCACTGGGTGTGGCTGAAAAAAAACAAACAAAAAATAATAAAACAATAAAATAAAATAAAATAAAATAACACGTAGCAGTGGAGTAAGTGGTAGAGCGTCTACCTTGCCTGTGCTAGCCTAGGACAGTACACAGTTCGATCCCCCTGTATCCCATATGGTCCCCTAAGCCAGGAGCGATTTCTGAGCGTATAGTCAGGAGTAACCCCTGAGGATCACTGGTTGTGGCCCTAAAACAAATAAATAAAATAAAACTATTTAATATTCTTTTTTTTTTTTTTTTTTTTTTTTTTTTTTTTTTTTTTTTTGCTATTTGGCCTCACCCAGTGATGCTCAGGGGTTACTCATCGCTATGTGCTCAGAAATCGCTCCTGGCTCAGAACTCAGGGGAAGGATTAATCAAGATTCATAATAGATCCATTGCATGCAGGGCAAACGCCAAACTGCTGTATTATCACTCTGGCTCCCAATATTCTTTAATATTTAATATTCTTTACTTGTTAATTTAATAAGTGATATTTCATTATTGATTTGTCTAACTGTAGTCCCAAGTTCAACATTTTGCTGTATATTTCTTGGGGGGGGGATATTTCAAGCAATTTTTTTACCTTTCAATTTTTGTTTTATTTTGTTTTGTTTCCTGTTCCTTGGGCCATATCCATCGTGCTCAGAGCTTAATCCTGGCTCTGTGTTTAGGAATCCTCTTGTTGGTTATCAGGCTCCCACGTGAGGGGCTCAGCATCAAACCTAGGTTGGCCTATGCAAGGATAAAACACTAAGCACTGTACTAGCTCTCTGGTCTACAATGTTTTTTGCTCAAAAATGAAAACTTTTTAACTTTTTAAATAATCTTTGCTACTTTTCTCAATTCATTCATTTTTTTTTAAATTGAGTCAGCAATCTTCACTATCAGGGTTTTCCAACAAATGATTGCCACACTGCTTTTTGGAGAGCAGCTGTTGAATTTTATCTCTCATTTCTCTTTGCATTGGAGTATATCCAAAATTGTTTTTGTGAGGAAATTCTTAGCTCTGCCAGGCTGCCCTGGACACATTTCTGTCAGAAATTGAATGTTTCTCTTCAGGCTTATCCTTATCCGGTTCCTTCTTTCCATAGGAGGATCTTGCACACTACGCAATTTAGTTGACTTTTAGTGTATGATTCTGTTTGTAAATGGAAATGCAAAATTACAGTTTTCCTGGTACTTGTCAGGCACCATAATTTCAAATTCACTACAGCTCGATACCTTTCAGACACTTGGCTAGGAGAAATAATATTTATGGAACTGGGCCTGGAGGAAATGCAGTCATCCATTTTGCCATATAATCTAAAATCTATTTCAGGATTAAGGGGGACCATCAGAAAACTGTCCAGCTGGACCCAGATATGGACCGAGCACAATTGCCACTCTCAGCTGTGTCTCATGCTTCTGTTAAAATATTATCTTTATGAAGGCTCACAGGGAAATATTTTATCTTGTTGCATATTAGCTTTTCTCCATAATGACTGATTATATTTTCTGCTTTCTGTTGCAAAAAAAAAAGCTACATATCAAATTTGTATTTTATTTGATTGAGTGTCTGATTTTCAAAGAATATAGCTGTCCAGTAACCACATTTCTGCCACTCTCTGGCTTTCCGACTATATTTTTTAGAGGATTTCTTTAAAGAGCTTAAATGTTTGCTTACTGCATTGAATGTGCCTAGAACTACTTAAAGGCATCTGATACCCAAGTGAGATATTAATAACCACACCATTTTATCAATACTACTCTTAATAAATTATTTCTCAGATAAAGCCCAAAATTTAAATAAGAATTAAAGCAGAAAATACTGTACTTACATAAGAATTCAAGCTCTTTCCTCCCAAATAACATGAATTTTGGTGATCATGCTGATCCTATTTTTCAATATAGAAAGGATGAACTTGTGGACTATTGATGCATTGATTTTCTCCATGAAAAATTTTGCTAAATTGGAACTAAGAGGAAGGAGATGGAGAGTAAATTGAAAAGTGCCCAAAATATTATTTTTAGGATAGCAGTTGAGCCAATATATCCATTAGTTAAAGCTGATAGATCTTCCCTTCCTATCTTTTTTATAACCAAAGGATGTTAAATGCATCTGGTAGATTCTGTGTCGAAAATACTTGTGTGCTCTACAGTTTATTTCATCTGTGGAGATGGCATTCACTATGTATCCAGCATAATCTTTCAGTAATTTTGAGTGGTGATGAGCTTCAAATGCAATTAGAGTACAATGCTATAATCCACAACAACAAAGTATAACCAGATGTAAATGTTTGCATTGGTCCAGCAATTTTGAACCCAGATAAAATATTTCTTTGTATATTCATATATTAAGCATGTGTAGTGTTAGACTATAATTATTTTGTAAAAGTGGAGTTTATGTCTGACATAACAGAAACTTTAATTACTTTTATCTTATTATATCAGATAACATCTTTTATTGTTTCATAATACTATTTCCATTATTATCATGTGAAATATTTCATAATATAAAGAGTCTGTAATATTTATAAAAATAAATTATCATTTCCAAACTATTTTTATTACAATTGTCCTAAAACATTATAAGAGTGATAGTTGCATAGAAATATCTAGGATTTACTTATTGTGTATCTTTTGTTCAATATTGTATTAAATGTTTTCACTATGCCATTTTATTAGGAAATATTTTGTAGCATACATTATCAGTCTGTTTTAATGTTATATAAAGGGATTTTTTTTAATGTGATGCTAAATGTTGATAGCATAAACATTTCTTGACCCATATACCATATGATGGTAGAATTTAGAAAAGTTCTATCATCTTCTAGGACTAAAAAATACTTATCAGAGCATGGAACTATATTCTATTTTATCTGTTTTGTTTTGATTTGGTTTGATTGTCATGCATTGGTGATGCTTAAGGCACACTCCTTTTTCTGTATCAGACTTATTTCCGGCAGTGCTTACATACCATATAAAGTGTGCTGGGAATCAAACTGGCCAGCCACGTGTAGCAGTGTTCTGTCACTATAATCTTTTCAAGTGCAAATGATAAAAATAATTCAAAATTTTAATTTGACTAGTGTGAATTTAAAAGTTAAATATCTTATACAATTAAACAAAACATAATAAATTATCAGAATTCAAGTTCATATGTGTGTGCACATACAGTAATAAGTAAAAATACAGAAATCCTACATGCCTGAATATGATTTGTTTCACTTAATATACTTAACAATACAGAATAAGTACATGTTTTTGTCCATGGACCAATAATTTGGACATCATAAAAACACAACTCTTCTTGTTAGTTGTTGTGTTTCAATTCTCATAACCCAATAGAAAGTGCTTTTTGGAATTTAGTGGCAAAGTGTCTTTGAATCAATTCTTCACATTTAGGCAGTGATCAAGCTTTTATCAATCAGATGTGTAGTTTTCTGCTAAAAGAAGCATTACCTATTATAACAGAACACTAAACAATACAGTAGAATAATAAGTAAGTCAGTACACTTACAAAATGAAATCAGATTCATATTCATAATCTAAATGAGTGAATAGATATATAAATGTCATCAGGAAACATCCAAGGAACAACAACTCCTTTGTTGAATAAGATGATTGAAAAGAAATATACATTTTTATAATATGCATTATAGAAGGATATGTATCTTGATTATATCTGAAAAGCATTTAAAAACTCTACATTCAATGAAATATATTTGGGTTTAGGCATTATTTTAAAACTAGGAGCTAAAAAACAGTGAACTAAAACATAAATGGTTGAATAAAATTAACCCTACCTGGAAAGAGTGAACATAGAAAACCATGGAAAAAATTCTATATGTTCTGGCAATTGCTTATTTTTAGTAGTATGGTGTTTATATAAGGGCTCTTTGCTCTTTTTCTTTCGAATTAAAATACCTTTTCATTGTTTATAATTGTGTAGGAATCTAATACTTTATTAGGAAAAATGTGGGGTTATTACTTAGATTCCAGTTGGGGTTATACTTTCCAATCTTTTCTAAACTATTCTTAACTTTTTGTACCACTGTTACTGAATTTCTGTCACACTTTATTTTTTATTTTAATATATTTATTTAAAAACCTTGATTACAAATATGACTGTAGTTGGATTTCAGTCATGTAAAGAACACCCTTCTTCAACAGTGTAACTTTCCCATTACCAATGTCCCAAGTCTCCATCCTCCCCTCCCCACCCCGCCTTGTACTCTAGACAGGCTTCCTACTTCCTTCATTAATTCACATTGTTATGACAGTTCTCAGTGTAGTTATTTCTCTAACTACACTCACCACTCTTTGTGGTGAGCTTGTCATGAGCTGAACCTTCCAACCCTCCTCTCTTTTGTCTCTGAGAATTATTGCAAAACTTTTTTCTATTTTTCTTAAAACTCATAGATGAGTGAGACTATTTTGCGTCTTTCTCCCTTTAACTTATTTCACTCAGCATTATAGATTCCATGTACATTCATGTATAGGAATATTTCATGACTTCATCTCTCCTGATAGCTGTATAATATTTAATTGTGTATATGTACCATCGTTTCTTTAGCCATTCATCTGTTGAAGGGTATCTAGGTTGTTTCCAGAGTCTGGCTATTGTAATAGATCCACAATGAATATAGGTGTGAGGAAGGGATTTTTGTATTGTATTTTTGTGTCCTACGGTGTATCCCTAGGAGTGCTATACCTGGGTTATATGGGAGCTCAATTTCCAGTTTGTGGAGAAATCACTGTGTATATATATATATATATATATATATATATATATATATATATAATATCTATATATGTAGGTATATATATTATATATATACCTACATATATAGATATTATAGACATATATATGTCTATAATTTGGATTTGATCCAAAACTATGTAACATATATAACTATATATATATATGTCTATAATTTGCTTGGCAGTAAACATTGAAAATTTAAATGAATGAGTAGGTTTATTAACCTTATCCTCCTGCCTATATTCTCATTTGTCACACAATATATTGCATTGTTACTGCTTTCCAAGTTAACTGATTTGTGTTCTTATTACTGCAAATCTAATTGTCTAATAAATATCACAGTTTGTAAGTCTTCAAATTTTATATATCAATTTTATATCCAAATTATATATATCAATCATTTACATATTTATGTCATAAGAATGTAAAGTAAATCTATATGTAAAGTATTTAAGGAACAATTCACATAGCAGTGTCAGCTATGTGACACTATAGCAATTTAGCCAGTATTTTTTTAAACAAAGTCTACTACCATATAAGCAAGCACTGTAGATTCCATGTTATTCTGAATTGTTCTAAGCTTCTCAATAAATTATAACATTTTTATTTTAATATATACATATTACTAGTTAATATACTAGTGCATTTTCATAGTATTTGAATTTGCATTTAGTTAAATCAAAATGTGTTGGTTTATTTTATATTTATATTTCCCATATTTAAACTTAATTGGATAGATGATGAAGAAAAGACAGGAAATCTGCCTTGGTTACTCCTAATAATTTTTTTGATTTTCCCAGTGGAAGTGATTTTAAAATTGTATATATTTTACCTACTTTTGCAGTTTGAAGTTATCTCTATACATTACACATAATAACCAAAATATTGCAGATGGTTAAATGAGATCTATTGGGATCGATAAATTGGCACACTGACTTAATATATTTGGGCTATCATAACAATAGACTAAAAATCAAATACAATTTGTAAACCAGAGAAGTAGCTTGTGGCTCAGGGCATTTCTGAAGCTATCTCATGAAATAAGCTCTTATTTTAAACTTATTTTTCCTTGAAATATTTCTAAAACTTTTCTCTAAAGAAAACATTAAGGGCAGAGTCAACTTGATGGAAATAGAGTACAAAATTTCTTAGAGTTAACAGCTTGTCAATAGTTTTTATATTACAGTTTATACACATGAGATTTTCTTTACTTAGTATACATTTTTAAAGTTAAGTTTTAAAAAATTTAACAAAAAATTTCTTCTAGAGAATGAGGAGTTAGGAAAATATCAGTTTGTATCTTAATAAAGTATTTGAGAAAAGGGATTACAATAACTCTATCCACAACCAATGGAAAGTTTCAAGATATTTTGTACTACAAATAATTATATAGATGTGATAATAGAAGCAGGTAAGTGGTCTAAATTAGTTTATATTGATATGTTTTCTTAACTGGATTTGCTTGGCAGATCTCAGCTGTAGTATGGGCACTGAATATAACATTAAGTAGAGAAAATATTTATGTGTTTTTCCTGATCATCCTTAAGGAGAACACTGGTTCATAGTATTTATTTTTGTTCAGCAGTAAGTTGGATATTATTTTATAGACACTTATAGGAATTTGTTAGACCACTGACTATCACATACATTACACCTATGAGTATAAATGTGGTTACATCAGAATAAGACATTTTTAATGCAAATATGTTTTATGAAACCACTGGAAGGATTGCTGTGAATAGAACGTAATTTTATCTTATTTTACTTACAAATTATTATTTACAAAATTATTTACTTGTAGTTGGGTTTATACATATTTTATTTTTATTTAAAGCATTGTGATGTACAAAGTTAATAATTTTAGTTTAGTTTTAGTCATACAATATTTCAGAACTATTCCTACCACTCTAGTGTTAACTTCCAACAACCTTCCTTTAGTCAATCCCATAGCTTCTCTACCACCATATCAGCTCTCCCCTTTCATAACAGACAATGTATTTTTTATTTTTAATTATGAGATAAAGATGTAAAGAAAAAGGACACGGTAAAGTTCCAGTGGAAGGACAATCACTCATAAGCAGAATTCTCAGTAGTCCCATGCTGATATGTTAACTTTAAACTTTCAATCAAAGAACATTAAGTAAAATAAAAACAGAACCCATGTATAATTACTTTGTGCCTCAAGTCCCCAGATTGTACTACATAATATTTCTTAGCAGCACACAAAGCAATCTAAAGCCATAAAACTTATGTAACTCCTTAAACATTGAAGGCAAAGTACTTTTTTTTACATTTCCATGCACATGCATATTAGCTTAAGTTAACCTCAAAAAGTTTAAGTGGGTTGCTTTTCTTAGAGTCAAAGGATTAGAGTAAAAGGAGCACAGTGATAATGGTGATAGAGTGGTAATTATTGTTGCATAGGCCCACCAAAATATGAGGGACATGGAAAGGAAAAGCCTTGGCCTAAATGCAAGGAGACCCTACCCCTGAAATTTCCTGACATAAGACCAACTCTAGACTCCAGGCAAACTAGGTTGTCCAATTCAGGTCATCGTCTGTAGTGCCAATACTTTTTTTTTTCACACAGTCTCTGTTGTTGGTATCATGTTTCTGTATTAAAGATCCTAGAATCTGCATATCCTACATTGCAGTCAGGATGGTGCAGAGCATCCTCTCATTTCACCTCACAAATAAAGGGCAAGTTAAGGGAAGTCTCTTTTGAGTAGGTCGATATCAGAGCTGTGGTAGGGTCTTCCCTGGTAGAGGATTGCTTCCAAGTGTTGTTATAAAAAGCTTTGGATATTTTGTAGATAGATTCCCTGGTTCAGGGGTGAATGGAGGATGCCCATTCTTCTGAGGCCTGTGCCAGGTCATTATATCAATGTTCAGGACAAAAGATCTCATTGCACTATGAGATTTGTGTGTTTCAATCTCTATTATATAAGAACTTATTTGTATGTGTAGTATTTTCCCATTTTAGTGTGCTTATGAAACAAGGAACAATGTCACATGGCGTTATCGGCACATACGGAGGCCATAAGAACAAGTCCAACAATCCCCATGACATCGTTTAATCATAAGCATTAAACTGAGGGACTCTTCCACCAAAATTCCTTATTGAACAGCTCGCAAAGAGAAGACAAGAAAAAAAGTGGGTCGAATTGTCATGGTAAAAGAATATTTAGAAAGTGTTATAGCTGTTAAAGAAATATACATAAAATATTCAAAAGACATATGTGTCTATCTTATGTCTTTTGAAACAGTTGGTGGTTGGTAAATCCAATGCACGACTTTGATCTGTGATTAGCACAGTGTAGTACTTAAGTTAAAAAGGCTAAATATGGGGTACAGATGGATGGGAATTAAGAATATTTTTGAGTGTTGTTAAAAATTAGAGATCTTGGTTGTTTACAGATCATAGGCCAAAGCCTAGACTAGCATCTTTTTTTTTTTTCCCCTGGGTCACACCCGGCAGTACTCAGGAGTTACTCCTGGCTCCATGCTCAGAAATTGCTCCTGGCAGGCACGGGGGACCATATGGGGCACCGGGATTCGAACCGATGACCTTTTGCATGAAAGGCAAACACCTTACTTCCATGCTATCTCCCGGCCCCACCCACACACTTTTAAAAATGAATACTAATAAGAAAATAACTTCTGAATGGGATCCAGTATGCATAGGGGAAGAATTTCTCTCCCCTACTCTCCCCCCAGAACCCAGTTTACCAGGCCTGGCCCTGAAGAATAGTCTGGCATGGAGGGATCTCAGTCCCCTGGGCTAAGTGATCAGTCCAGGGGGCTATGGCTAGCTGTCTTAACCAGAGCCCCCAATACCAGCTGAAGAGACACAGAAGAGCTGGTATATGGAGTCTTCTGGGTGCAGCCCCTGGCTCTGTAGTTTGTGTATGCATAGAGAGGAATTTCTCTCCCTCACCCTCCCTACAGGGCCCAATTTACCAAGAGTGGTCCTGAAGACCCTTCTGGCATGGTGAGGGGTCTCAGTTCCCTGGACAAAGTGGTCAGCCTAGGAGGCCTATGGCTAGCTGTCCTGCCCAGAGCCCCCAACATACCAGCTGAAGAGACACAAAAGAACTGGCATGTGGAGTCTTCTGGGTGCAGCCCCTGCCTCCCATAACAGGCAATGTTTTAAGTTTGGTTGTTAAAGTTTTGTCTCATGATCTCAGTGTTGATCTCAGTGTCTCATGATCCCAGACTATATAGTTTGGATATTAATTATGTCCATCTCTAACACCACAATGTACATCAATCCTTTTGATGTTGTTTCATACATCTTTTTCCTCCTCCCTCAATTTTTTCTTATTCTCACTATTACTCTATTTTTTTTTTTTTTGGTTTTTGGGCCACACCCCGTGATGCTCAGGGGTTACTCCTGGCTATTCACTCAGAAGTCGCTCCTGGCAGGCACGGGGGACCATATGGGGAACCGGGGGATCGAACCACAGTCCATCCCAGGTTAGTGCAGGCAAGGCAGGTACTTTACCTCCAGCGCCACCGCCCGGCCCCCTATTCTATTGTTTTAAAGTGATAAATTTTTAATTGTTTTTACTTTCAAGTATTTGCTACATACAGTCTTGCCTGAAATTATAAACTTTAGGATTAGTGAGAAATGTATTTTTCTCATGAGTTTTTAGAAATCATTGAGCTTCTTAAGAAATCATTTGTTTCCTTCTTTATTATATCTTAAGATTTCAAGTCTGGGAAACCCTTCACAAGAGTTTTAAAAACTGCATGAGTCAAAATACAGTTTAAATATGAATAAACACAAGTTCCATAGTCCCCAAAATATCTAACACAAATACTATTTCTTCCCTAGAATACAGCCTTTAGAGAATGGTGGTTCTCACCTGAAAGGCACTGGTGACAATGTAACTATGATGAAGAGGCGCTACTGGTAGCCAATGAGCAGAACCAGGGATCTGTTACGCATCCAATAATCTACAAGATGAATCCCACAACAAAGCATCCAGTCTGAATGTCAACGGTGCCAGTTTAAGATCCCAGGTTTCAGAGTTAACTCAGCTTTCACTTCACAAGCTGTACATCATTGTAATCACTATTACTCTATTGTCGAGTATTCTAGACTACCCCCACTTAAACCATTGCATTTTTTCTAATGCAGTTATTCTAGATACCACTATAAGTGATTGCATCCTGTATTTACCATATTCTTTAGGCTTATTTCATTTAGCATATATTCTAGTTCCTCCAATGTTGCAGTGAATTCTGTGATTGCACCATTCTTTAGAGCTATGAAGCATTCCATTGCTTGCATGCACCACATCTTTATGATCCACTTATCTGTATGTAGTTGAACATCGATGTTGATTCCAACTCATACTATTATACTGAGTGCTATAATAAATAGTGGTGTGCATGTGTCCTTTTGGATTAATGTTTTTATGACCTAGGGATAAAAATTCAAATGTGAGTTATTTGGTAGTAATTTTGAGTTTACTAAGAGCTCTCTGATTTTCTTAGAGTTTAAAACAGATAATATCCCCATTAGCAATGAAAGCATTTCTTTATTACTATAACCCTTCCAATTAAGAGAGTTTTCAGGATTTTTGATATGTGTCATTCTCCATGGTGGTGTAAGATTTTGTGTTTTTTTTTTTCTTGACTAGGATCTACGGTGAGGATGGTTATTTTTTCATGTGGCTGTTGGGCATTGGTTGTTCTTACTTAGAGAGATGCCTTATTCCATTTGATAAGTTCTTTAGGTTCTGGAGGGTTAATCTTTGTGAGAACTTTATATATACCATATATAAATTTTCTCAGAATGTTCCATGATATTAAAATTCTAGGCATCCTCAAGGATGAAACACTACTGACCAATCAAGTGGAAGCGAAGATAAATAAAAGTCACTAGGTTAAACTAAGTGAATCTAAATTAAAAATCTAAATTAGGATACAAAGATTGCCATTGGAATTTGATATACTATTAATGCAATACTCATGAATCAAGAGTTAATATCTAAAATATGAAAGGCACTGGTCGAGCCAATAAGAAAATAAAACTTAACTCCATCGAAAAATAGGAAGAAGATATGAAATAAAGTTCTTCAGATCAGAAATACAAGTTCAAAAGGGATATGAAAAAGTATTTCTCATCATTAATCATCAGGAGTATGAAAATCAAAACAATAATGTGATATCATCTCACACCACAATTACTGACAACCACCCAAAAAATAAGCAGTGCTGGCACAGATGTGGGGAAAAAGGGACTCACATTAACTGCTGTTGGGAATTTCAACTAGTTCATTTTTTAAAAATAAAATGAATATTCCTTAAAAAATAGAAATTGATCTTTCATTAGGAACCATTGAAGTAATATTTGGGACACTATGGGTCCCAAATTCAAGTCAGTAAGTCCTGTGGACTCCTATGTTCATTACAGCACTATTCACATTAGTCAGAATATGGAAACAACCCAAGTGTCAAAGAATAGATGATTGGATAAGGAACACTGCCGTGCCTCTACAGAATGCTAATCTATGCAGTTGTTAGAAAAATGTAGGGACTGAAGAGATAGCATGGAGGTAAGGCATTTGCCTTTCATGCAGAAGGTCATTGGTTCGAATCCGGGCGTTCCATATGGTCCCCGAGCCTGCCAGAAGCAATTTCTAAACACGGAGCCAGGAGTAACCCCTGAGCACTGTCAGGTGTGACCTAAAAACCACAAAAAAAAAAAAAAAAAAAAAGAAAAAAAGAAAGAAAAATGTAGACATGCGGGCCCGGAGAGATAGCACATCTGCGTTTGCCTTGCAAGCAGCCGATCCAGGACCTAAGGTGGTTGGTTCGAATCCCGGTGTCCCATATGGTCCCTCATGCCTGCCAGGGGCTATTTCTGAGCAGACAGCCAGGAGTAACCCCTAAGCACTGCCGGGTGTGGCCCAAAAACAAAACAAACAAACAAACAAAAACAAAAAATGTAGACATGCAATTTACTTATAAATGGATGAGTATGGAGAATAATATGCTGAATAAAATGAGTTGGTAGGAGAAGTATAAACCTAGAAAGAATGCATTTATTTGTGGGATATGTAAAAAAAAAAAGTGTGGTATTCATATTTGAAGACAATAGAGACAAGGGCTAGAAAGACCAATCCATAGTAGGAAGCTTGCCACAAAGAGTGGAGGAAGGCATTTAGTGCGGAGGAATGACCACTATGACAATAAGAGTTAAGAATGTTTACTTTGGGCAAGAATTGGGTCCTGAAAGGAGATAAAGTGTTATGCATGATATCCCCTCGGTAGTAGTATTTTAAACAACAGTGTTTAAAAGGAAAGTAAAGGAGTGAAATAAATTTAGAGCAAATTAGAAAGAGAAAAAATACCAGGGGAGAGGTTGAGAGAGTGTGTGAAGGAAACTGGAGATATTGGTAGCTGAAAATGTGCACTGGTAAAGGGTTTTGTACATTGTATGACTGAGACTCATGAATTAACAACTTCGTAACTGTGTGTCTCATAGAAAATTACATAATTTATAAAATTAAAATCTATTCAAACTATGTAACATTTAAATGCATTCTTTGTTTTTAATTTTATCAAAATTTAGAGCTGAGTTCCTTAGCCTTCACTGGTATTTATTTTAAGATATTCCTTTGCTTATAATCTTGCTTTTATATATGACTTGTGTCCTTAATTTATTGAATTATATATTGAGAATTACAGAACCTGAAAAGTGCTTATTATCTGTACAAAATAACAGAGATTATGTATTGTTATAATCAAATTTTAAAATCAAATTCAGTCAATAAACAAGGCTCAGTTTTGGAGACTAGATCAATATTCTGATATTATAAAATACATTTTTATGTACTTTGAAATAAATTACACTAAAATAGTTTTAGACAAAAATTAGCCAGTTTGAATAATTCTAATATTTATTTCATAATATAAACCTATATTATTTGTAATATGTTTAATTTTAAGAAAAATTTTAAATTATAAGCATTAAATGAATATTATTATATGCTAACTGAATATTATAATTTAGTAATGTTAATCCAAAAGTTATAGTAGGTTCATTTATTGTAGATTTTAGGAGAACAACTATATTTTAATCATATAAAAAAATTATTTATTAGAGGCAATATGAGAAACAAGTTCTTCAAAATGTTTTACAAATTCTACCTTTACTAAATTTAGAGTCATATTTTTCTATATATACTTATACTTATGTATGAGAATACATTCTATAAAAATTATGCTTATATTATATTTAAAAGTATACATTATGCTTATACTATATTTAAAAGTTTACATATCATATTTAAATTACACTTTTTATATTCTTATTGTAATATGTAAAAGTGAATATTTTAAGCAGACATTAAAGCTTTTTGTATTCATTTGACACTAGTTTTTTATAGATATTATTACAAACTGGTATGGAGTAGGAGTTCTTTAATTAATTAGGAACCTCTACCACTAAGTTTAATTAGTTACTTTTCCTCAATCTATGATGTCCTTGATTGTTTTAGAATCATCAAAGAGTTGCTCTTATAAATGTTAGTTTCTAGCTTATTTCAAAATTAAAGTCTTTAGTATTTTTAAGAGGAGAGACATTTCTGTTAAGTTGATGAAAAATTTCTATATTCACATATAAACGTGCTGCAAAGAACTATTTAAGTCAGTAGTGCAAAGTCACCAGGAAGGTTGTTGCTGCATTCTTCTATATTAGGAAAGATGCTCAACCTAGTAAGCTTACTGGGTGACATTTAGATGGAAGTTTTTAGAGTTATCACTTTCTCAGGAAAGTACTGCAGATTTTAACAGATTTATAGTACTAGAAGCCTATTATGCAGAGCTGTAGATCAGTACTGTCGACCAATGAGACTAGATTTTCTTCTATCTTTTTGCAAATATTCAGCAAGTATCCTTTGTCTTTCTCTGTTGAAATAAAAATTCAATTGAATTTTATTTATTTCTTAAATTAAAATTGTTTTTTTTTTTTACTCTACACCATTTTTCTTGATTTTGGTTACCAGCCGGGTGCTTTAAACAAATTCACTAAGCTATATTAGTCAGAAATGATAGATTTAACAACAACACATCAACTGTAGACAGGTACTTAAAATTATAGTACAATAAATCACTGCATTTACCACATATTTGTAAAAGGATATGATTAAAAAGGTAATATGTGAGGTAGAAAATAAAGTCCAATAAGGTCATTTTAGGAGGTCAGTATTAGAATGTTCCGAAATGCAGTCATATAGAAATTCTGCAAAAAAGAAAAAAAGATCATCTTATGAATATAAATTGATCTCTTAATAGTTTTGTTTAAATCCATATTTTCTTTTATCATAAATTTAGTATACAATTATAGACTTATTACCAACAATTTCTTTAAAAAGTGGCATGCCACACTGGTTGAAGAGTATTATTCATAAATTACCATAAATCAAAAATCACAGAATTTTGGTATAAATTCTATATAATTGCAACATCGAACAAGTACTTTGGTGCATTTTCCAAAAGAGAAAAGTCAAGTTTCCTTTTAACATTATATCATTTGAATAATGTAATTTATTTCTTTCCCTACCTATCAACCAATTCTACATTTTTGCAGTCTGAAAATTATCTGTAAGATGGTTGAGGAGATCATACATATGCTAAATTTTTGTTCATGGTTAGAATAATGACACTTTTGGTGATATTGTCTCAGATATTTTAATATATTAGAATATTCTAAAAAATATATATTTGTTAACATGTACACACGGAAGATCATGTAGATAATACGGCTATGGTTGTGACTTCTAGAAAAATGCTTACATTGCTGTATATACTGTATAAAATATTCCTTGTCCTGACTCTCAAATATTTTAAAAATTAGCAAATTAATTCAATCAGTATTATAGAGAATTATTTTTTCTCCTGAACAAAAATGCTTCCTCTAAAGGAGGTCATTTTGAAGCCTAAAGCTATTACTTCTGGCAGCTGACAGCACAGCCACTTAGGATTTTCATCCTAATAACAGGAAGTGTAAATAAAATGTGACTGCTACTGCCTAATTTGGGTCCTTTTCCACTAAAAATAACAACATGACTGTTGTTTCAAGTGTCACACCAGTGGTATGACTATTACAATTTTTTCCAAATCAGGAATAGGCATCTCTCTCTCTCTCTCTCTCTCTCTCTCTCTCTCTCTCTCTCCCACTCTCTCTCCCCTTTCTCTTTCTCTCATTTTATAAAGCATAGTTATATGATCTGCTTTCTTTTTTTAAATTTTTTATATTAATTTTTATTTTAATTATGACAACAAGGATGCAAAGAAAGAGGACAAGGTAAAGTTACAGTGGAAGCACAATCACCCATAAACAGAGTTCTCAGTAGTCCCATTGATGATATCCCAGCCTTGAAATTTCAGCCAGAGAGCATTAAGAAAAACAAAGCTGAACCCATGTACAATACAATTACTTTGTCCCTCAAATCCCCAGTTGTAGTACATACTATTTCTTAGCAGCACACAATATAATCTAAAGACATTAGACTTATGTA
>PVKC010005501.1:0-33056 GCA_004027635.1 Crocidura indochinensis | reverse complement strand
GGAGAGAGGGATGGAGGGAGGAAGGAAGGAGGAAGGAAGAGAGGGAAGAAGGTAGGAAAGGGAGAAAGAAGGAAGGGAGAGAGAGAGGGTGGGAGGGAGGGAGGAAAGGAGAGAGGGAGGAGGGAGGGATGGAGCGGTCATGAGCTTCATCTCACAGATGCAGCCCTAGAAATAATGAAAAACTTCAATTCTGTCATGAGGGACCATTTCTGAAGGAGTTCAGGGGACCATAGGAGATGTCAAGGATCAAACCCAGTTCTACTCTATGCAAGACAAGCACTCTACTTGCTGTATTATTATTGTGGCCCAGAAATAATAGTTACTTTATAGGACCTTGACAAATGATTTGTTATTAAAACATAGCAGAGACATCAAAAGTTCTTTCACACTGTTTTATTTTTCACAATTTCAGTTTGACCTCCTGCCCTCTTCCCCACATACAGCCTGCTTCTTTGGACTGAACAAAAGTGGCATATTTTTATATATATAAAGACTAAAGTAAAGAATTCATATCATTTTCTTTTAATGTTTCTCACTGAGTATTTCCTCTATCTGTCAAATAAAAATCCACATTATTTTCTCTTATACTTAAGTCAATTATGTTTTTGTTTTTTGTGTGCAGTGTTTTTCTGTTTTACTTTACTTCAGCATTGCTTTTTAAACATTCTATTTTTTCTTACTGACTATACATGTCCATGCTACATTTTGTAACCTAACTTTGCTGTTCAATAGGCTAATACATTTCTAAGTCCTAAGTATCTGAAAGTATGAACCAAATAAATAGTATTTGAATATATAGCATATAATTGTGAATTAGATGATTGTATAAAGTTGGATACATAATGCTTGAGGAATAAATAGTTTAATAATGAAAGATAAAAGGTTTTTTTCCTTGTCAATCATATATAGTGTGATAATGCCAACAATAACTCTAGAGTCATGAGAGAACTCTAACAAGTTCTATCATCCATGCAAGCTATTTTAACAACCTGATCCACTATTTTCTCATTTATAAATATACAAATCTTCCATTATATATGTATAATATATGAATATTTATTATTAATATATAAATATGTTTTATTTATAAATATATGGTCTTTTTCAGGTAAAAATCTTTTTTGTGTAATAGAGGTTTCCAATAGACTTATTTATTTCTATCTTAGTCTATAGAAAATTAAATGTCTAATATATTTCTTAAGTAGAAACAACAGAAGTATCAATTTTTATTTGCAATTCTCCTAATGATTAAAGAGTGGCTTATAGTAAAAGTAATTTAATTTTTTTATAAAATAACATATTGTAGAGATTATAAGTGTTGTTTATTAGGCATTACTGTATATATTTTATTATTATCAGCAGGAGGCCCAAACCCACTGTGTTCAGGAGGTATACTGGATTCTGAATCACTCACAGTAGTGCTCAGAGACTGTATGGGTTACCAGAGATTTAACTTCTGTCGGTCAGCCATATGCATGGCAAATAAAGCCAGGTTCAAGGCAAGTGCAACTCATTATCTGTTGTATTATCTCTCTCTCTTGCCAGACATTATATATTTTTCAAGAAACTGGTTATTTGACTCTATCACCTGTGGCATATAGAGAAGCAAAGAAAAATAATAAAGAACAAAAACTAACCCTTGGTCTTAGATTTAAAAAATGGAGATTTCTAAAGGATAGGTGCTATGGAGGGGAGAAAAGTGACACCGATTAGAAATAACGAGGATATTTGTATAGAGTACTGGGCACTTTGGTGGTGATAAACTATAATACAGCAAAAAAAAACTTAGCAGTATTGTAAATATTTGTAGTAATTTGTAATACTACAAATAATGAATAAAATAAAACCAATTTTTATGATTAAGTATTTAAAAGGATATTCCCCCCCCCCTTTTTTTGGATTTTGAGCCACACTTGGTGACTCTCAGGGGTTACTCCTGGCTATGCACTTCTGGCTTGGGGTACCATAAGGGATGCTGGAGATCAAACTGAGGTCCATCCTGTGCAAGGCAAAAGCCCTACCGCTCTGCCATCACTCCAGCCTCTCTAATCCATTTTTTAAGTCGTCTTTAATCTGACTATTGTGTTCTGAATCAATAAAATTAGTTTTCCTACAAAATTTGTTTTTGGTGTCCAGAGAAATGAATAGAGCACTTGCCTTGTACCCTGCTGACATAGGCTCTATCTAGTATCCCATATGGTACTCTGAGAACCCCAGGAGTAATACCTGAGTGATGAGCCAGGAATAACTCCTGAGCATTTCTGGGCATGATCCAAAAATCTCCCAAAATTGGTTTTGGTTACTGATTATTCATCATCCAATGTAAATAAAGTAGAAAAAGAATATTCTCCAAAATGTATCCTTTATATATGAATTTATATATTTTATTTACAATAATTACTGCTTTGATAAAAATTTGGGTAGAAACATATCACAATTATTCATTTCTGGGATATTGGAAATCAAAAGTTTAGTCTTTAAGAGTTTAGGTGGTTTGATTAGTTGGGCAAGCCGTAATCTGTAATGAGAAGGGTGCAGAATTTAAAAATTGAGATCTGGATTTACTAAAATTCCTTGTTGACTAGAAATATTGGGATTAACAAAATATACATGTCAGGATTCACAACTGTAAGCAAAAGAAGAACATTTTTGTCAATTTGAAGAAATTTCAGGATAGGAGACTATGGAGAATCGAATGAAACCAATGGTAATTCTCAAGGACTAGAAAGACAACATAAATTGTTTCAAAGCTGGTATAGCTGCAGATATAAAGCACAAGACATAATAATATACTTCTTGCATTTTTATGTCTTTGGAATAAATTACCTTCTAATATAATTTGACCTCAGATGTACATTATTCAGTTCCTCAAATAAAATTGATAAGAATCATGACTTGTGGGACTCAGAGGTAGTAGGTCCAACAGAAGGAAGATGTGACTTTTCCTATATTCATGATGTCAGCTATTCATTCTTCCAAGATGATCAAAAACAGCATATTTTATCAATATAAAATTAAAGTGCTATAAAGCAAAAGGAAATTGACTAATGACCATTGCATAGTAAATGTACAAAGACAAATTATTTAATTTCTCAGAATGTTTTAGTCACTTTAACTTAAAAATAATTCAGAATAATCATCACAAAGCCTATCAACTTTTAGTTCTGGAGTTCCATAGTGTCTGTCATTTCTGTAATTCTTATTATTCATTTCTATATTCCCAAATGAAGTATATTATAGAGAAAGGATAAGATGTGATTTGTTCTCTGGGAACCATAAGTAAGACAGTGGAGAGCTTTTAAAAATTGTCTATGCAGACCATAAGGTCATTTGTAGAAAGCTTTTGTAAGAGTTCTGTAATTTTTCCAGATTTAAAAATAGGTTAGAGGGGCCAGAGAGATAGCATGGAGGTAAGGCATTTGTCTTTCATACAGAAGGACGGTGGTTTGAATCCCGGCATCCCATATGGTCAGTCCCCTGTGCCTGCCAGGGGCAATTTCTAAGCATAGAGCCAGGAGTAACCCCTGAGCGCTGCCAGGTGTGACCCAAAATGCAAAAAATAAAAATAAAGAACTCACACCCTCCATTAGTTTAAAAAAATAAAAATAAGCTAGAACAAAAAGTGAACAACAGAATATTATATATTTATCTATATATGTATGTGTATTCTTAACTTTTAACAGTAGCTAGTATTGGATCAACGTTACTCTCCATTAAGCACATGGTCTTTAAACAATTTGAATCACCTATATCAGGGCTTGATTTGTAACTTTAGACAATCTCATGAACATTTAAGTTTTGATCACATAAAAATTGTAAATGAGGGGCCAGAGTAATAACACATCAGGTAGGGTGTTTGCTTTGCAAACAGTTGGCCTGGGTTTGAACCCCCGGCATCCCATCTGATTCTCTGGCCTACCAGGAGTAATTTCTGAACACAGAACCAGGAGTAACTCCTGAGTGCCATTGAGTGTGGCCTAAAAACTAACAACAAAAAAGTATAAAAGAGAATATTTCTAAGCATTATGCAAATATAAAAATTTAGATTTAAATATTAGCTTTCCAAATGTAAATACAAATTAATTTAAATGAGATAATCAAGTAAATGTTTCCTAAAATCACTGATTGTCTCTAGAAAATCACAATGTTTTAGATACTGGACATAGATAAAAAAAATCAATGAATGTGTATTATTTAAACAAAAAAAAATTTCAAATGTTATTTATTGGGGCCAGAGCAATAGTAGGACATTTGCCTTGCATGGGGCTGACCTAGGATGGACCGCCGTTTGATCCCTGGCATTGCATATCAAGCAAGGAGCGATTTCTGAGCACAGAGCCAGGAGTAACCTCTTGGCATCACTGAATGTGGCCCAAAAACGAAAAAAATAATTAATAAAAATTATTTGTTGCATTTCATTTCTATAATTTCTTGAGAAGAGTTATGTAATAAACGTCATATATTCTGAAGCTGATATTTCAAACCTATGCAATATGACATACTAAATTTGACATTGATAAGTGGTTATTTGAGAACAATTATGAAGACCTAAAATTGATTTAGTTGCAAAATATTAAAAAAAAGTTTACTAAATTTGCTCAATAAGTTTAATTAATTTTCTTTCTCGTGTTCTTTCAAAAATTTAAATCATAATTTATAGCTCTTGGTTAAGAAAATAATTAAAATTTTTGTTCAGCTCTACTGAATTAAAAATTATTCCAGTCTAACTTAAAATATTTAGTAATAAAATAATTTACTCTAAGATGACTACAAGAGTTTGAGACCACTATGTTTTTAAATATCTCTTTGAATTTTATCCCCCAGTATTTATGAATCTCTATCTTCTATTAGACCTGCAGCCTGGTTTAGTCTGATTTTAGTCTGGTTTGACCATATATGATTCACAATCTCATAAGAAAACGAGGTTAAATAAAACCTGGTCATTTTCCTTTTACATGACTTTATAAATAGCAAATGACAGGATTAGTCATCCAGGAACTCACAAATAAAGGATATGTTTATTCATAACTATGTTAATCAGGTTAGCAGAATTTTCTGGCTAGCTTTCTGATAAATCAGTTACCAAAATTACCATAATATTCTTTGGGTAAAGAGCAGCATGATCATTTGTTAAAATACTAGCTCTAACTTAAAGAATATAGACGTTTGGTCATACTTTAAAAATATTGGTTATATTTTAACAAAGAGTCATTAAAGTCTTTTAAAGTCTTATGTTTCAAACACAGAGAGAATTAACTTATGGTATGAGATCTGGAACTTAAAACTTTTCATAATTATGACTATTTGCCATGAGCAGTAAGCATTTATTATGTACAATCTTTATTTATGTACTGTGATAATTTTACTTGAGAAGTAAGTAAAAGTCATTTTCCCATAATAGCCCCGGAATATATTGCTATAACTAGAGTTAGTAGTCATCAATTTCATTATTAACATGCTTAAGCTGCTTGCAGATTTCTGATTGTCACATACAAAAGTTCTTGTTAGACTTTAAAACTATCCTTAGAGATTCTGGTATGGAAGCTCAAAATCATGCTGTTGAACAACTGCTATCATGTAAAGAAGCCATGTTAGATATGTCCTTAGACTTTTCAGTGCTAGTGGTAATTGTAATTAGGTGGGCGACCATACTGAGATGTCACTTTCACTGTAGCCTTACTCTCAGAATGAGTCTACCTTGTTAACAGGATTTTGACTGTAATAGCAGGTAGCATTCTCCTCGGGCATCTTTGTCCAATTATGACTGCAAGTACCTTAATGGATGCTTCTTTGGGCTACCTATGACCTGTGAAACTGCTATTATTGTCAGTGAAAAGATGGAAAAAACTCAAGTGAGCCTGGAAAGGAGAAAGCTCTTACATGTAGCTACTGGTATTTTTCTTATGAAGAAACCTTACTTCGGTAATTATATTTTCAGCAAGAATGACAATGCATGGTTCACTTACAACAAATGCACAAAATACAAACACCAATGTGTAAAACAATACTGTTTTACAAAAAAGTCACAAAGAATAAATGCACTTTTAAATAAATATAATTTAATATTTGTGAGATACAATTGCAGAGTTGTTCACCATCTTTGTTATACAATATTCAACACCCAAACCTTCACTAGTGCATATTTGCCACCTCCAATATCCCCAGTTTGTTTCCTGTCCTTCCCCTGCCTGACTCCATGGCAGACATTTTTATTCTCTCTCTCTCTCTCTCTCTCTCTCTCTCTCGATATTTTTAAGTTTTATTTTACTAAAACACTTGTAATCAACAGAATTCTTCATAGTTGAATTTGAGATAAACAATGAGTCAGGGCCCTTCCCATCACCAGTGTCAACCTCCATCTACCAATGGCCCCAGAGTGCATCCTATACCACCAGACTTTGCCCATTGACCTGCCAGTATACCAGGCCCCTTTAAGTTTAGATTGTTAAAATTTAGGTCCCTTGATTCTATTATGGTTGACTTTGGCTTGGATATTTAGTTATGTTTTTATTTATTTATTTATTTCCCTGCCAATGCATCCAAGACTATCCCCTGGCCCTCAGCATTTCCTTGATCCTTTCTTCTCAGTTTAATAGAAAAATTACAGGAACATGTGGTAAAATAAAGTAATATGTGTCCCAATGTTCTATAAAAAAAGGCAGAATCCCTAATGTAAAAGATAAGAAATTTTTAAAAATCCAGTTAAAAATAAGTGCGTGAGTGACAGGTTTTGTTATTGTTGTTGCTTAGGCACAGCAAAATATGAGGGAAATATAAAGGAAAATCATTTGGCCTAAAAAAAAGATCTTACCCATGAAAAATCCTGGCATAAGACCAATTACAGACTCCAGGCATACTAAGTTGTGTAAGCCCAAGGACTTTCTCTGTGATGCCAGTAAAAGTTCTTCATATTCACTGCTGTCATGGTCAGATTTCTATAATTAGAGGTCCTGTACTTGTATGGATCCTATGTCAAAGTCAGGGTCACCTGGAGATCTTCTGGTTTCATCTCACCATTAGGTGGCAATTCTGGGAGCCCTGGCCTGAAAAGCAAGTTAATGCTGTTACCAAGTCATCAGGGTGTCATATGAAACCACTATGGAATAAGTAGATTTATTAGGGCTATCCCTGGTAGAAGACTGATTCTTAGTGCTGGTGTAGAAAATCATGCTAATTTCATAGATGAGATCCAAGATTCAGGGGTGAATGGCCAATGTTTGATCGTCTGAAAACTAAACCTAATCACTATGATAAATGTTCAGGATGTAAGGCCCCACTGCAATATAAAATTTATGTGTTCCTATGCCTATTATATAACTTGTTTCCACATGTAAGACTTTTCCATTTTAATGTGTCTATGCAAAAAGGAACTATACCACATGGTACTACTGGTGCATATGGAAGAAAAATAATAAGTGAAACAATCCCAATATCCTGGTTCTAACATGAACTCGGAGCAGAAGAGTACTTATCTACTAGAATTTCCTATTAAATAGATCCAAAAAAGGAATGGGGAAAACTATTGCTACATAAGAAGATAGACAATAAGAATTATACTTATTAAGGAAATTTATCTAAAGAAATATTTGAAGGAAATATACATGTCCCTTTAAGATTTTTGAAGTAGTCTTGGGAAAATATAGTCTGGAGTACAGCTTTAGCCTATGACATGGTCTTATGGAGTCTGAAAAAATGCCTCTTAGCAGTCACATATCAAGAAATATCCTCAAGCTGGGATTTCTCAGAAACCAAATCTGGTAGTGAAGGAAAGGGGAGGGAAGGGGTTACCAAGAGCAAATCAGCAGCAGCAGCAGCAGTGGCAGCTTCTTCTCAGGCTGAGGCAGGGTGGTCTGGGAATCTGTCTTTCCATTTTGGAGATAGTTGACAGCTGGCTGTGGTGGTGGGTGCATTCCAGTTCCCAAGGAGGAAAGAATTGAGAGTAACAAAGGTTAAATGGTAGGGGATGGAGCGGGGACACAGATCTGAAGTGAAAGTTAAGAGATAGAAAATGATTTGTAAGCTGGTAAGTGGAGGAGGGGAGAAGGGGTTATATATAATAGGGTGAGGGACAATATACAACATAGACAGACATTATGTATATTGAGAAGGACATTACACCAAACATTGAGATAGACAACACATACCCTCAAGCACACACATTGACAAACACTGAGGATTGAACCATGGGTTATAGTTGAAAAGCTAACTCAGATAGAATGGGTCAGAAAGCTTAAAACAATATACAGCTGGCAAGATGGAAAACCTTTCATCTTCTTGACCAATCATCATTGAAAATTAGAGTTTTGCTAGGTAGTGGACTCTAGGTTGAATGTTTCTTTCATTCAGTAGTTTGAATATGTCATTCCACTCTTTTTTTGCCTAGATTGTTTAAAATGGAAGATCTGGTTTGATTCTTATGATTTTTCCTTTATAATGGAGGTTTTTCTTCTTTTTTGCTGCTTTAAAGCATCCATCTTGCTCTTTGTTTTTTGCCATGTGGATTATTAAATATCTTGGTGTTGTTCTGTTAGGGTATATTTTGTTTGGCATTCTTGTTGCTTCTTATATTTGTAGAGCAACCTCTTTTCCAAGGGTGGGGAAGTTCTTTGCTATTATCTCCCTCACTACTTGTTCTTCCCCTTTCCATATTATTCACCTTCAGTATTCTTATAATATAGACACTATTTCTCTTGTCTTAGTTCATTATGTATTTTACATTTCGTTCCAGTGTTTTGTTTCTCCTTTCTTTTTTGACTTCTTTATCACTGTTGGGTTGTAATTTGTCTTCAAGTTTGTCTATGCTATTCTCCACCTGTAATTCTACTATCATGGCTTGCTAACATGTGTTTTAGTAGTTCCTCAGCTCCATTTATATGGGTCCTCTCATATTCTGAAAGAATACTTGGAGTTGTTTGACTTATTCATCTATAAATTATTTTCATTTTGCAGGCTAGTTACTCCTTCATTTCCATTACTAAACCATTAAGTGTTGATTTTAGGTCCTCAAATATAAGGTTCAGGTGTTTGGGTGAAGTTGGAGGTTTGCCAGGATTTCTCTCCATATCCCCAATGTAGGTGTCTCCAAAGCTTCCCCATTGATCTTTGTGTTTAGTAGTTTGGAATACTGCAGTATAGGGTGTTTAAGAAAATGACATGTTGAATTATTTGTATGAAATGTGGCTTGGGGTATATCCTGATATAGTTTGAAATGACTTCAGTGATCACAATAGTGTCTGTGCATTTTGGTGGAAAAAACGGTGATGGAAACTGGAGAAGGGTTTTAGTACTGGCACTAGAACCCAGAAGGAGGTTGAGGAAGAACTGGAAAGGAGTTCCCATTTACACTTGGTGGAGTAGATTAGGATGGTAATTCCCTGTTCCCTCCCAGACACAGGCCAAACTGTCCCTACAGGACAAAAGATCACCGATGGCAGCGCTGGGACTCAGAGGGGACTGAGAAAAGACCAATTAAGACAGTCCTATTTGCATTTGGTGAAGGGATTAAGATATGAGGATCCTATTGTTTCCCAAGCACAAACCTGGATAGCCCAAAAGGGTAGGTAATCAGGGATGACTCTGGAATCCATTTAGAGACTGCCTCTCTTCCATTTTTCTTTCTAGCACTGTGGTTTGAAATATTGTCCCTGAAGAGGTGTCATATATATATATATATAGATAGATAGATATATAGATATATCTATATATATATCTATCTATCTATATATCTATATATATATATAACTTTATTTTTACAAAAACACTTGTCATGTCCAGACATGGAAACTATTGTTTAAGAGTACATAAGAATGAGATGTCATATTACATTACAAATATGGTTAATGATATGAAAGAAGTAATGGTCTACATTAGAACTTTTATAATGAGAACTGGCATACTATTATAGCTACTAGGCATGAATTCATGTTAATAAATCATGTCTCCTTCCATCTTTGCATGTTACTTTACATATTTAGAAGATAAGAGTAATAATAAAGTGTTTTGTAGAAAGAACATCTAAGTCCAGACAAAATCCTGCTTGTATAAAATAGAATGTAAATAAGCTAGGCCTATTCCTGGCTTTGTACTCAGGGACTTGGAGGCCTATCTGGGGTACCTGGGCTCAAAATCTGGGTTGACCTCATATAAGATAAATGCTCTACTTATCATTCCAGTTACAGCTCCAAAATTCTTTTAGCCAGAATAATATTGATAAAAAACAAGTTACAGAATTTTGTTTTACAAGAAAAATTCATTTTACATATTTAGTTGAATAAGAATTTTATTGGATCTGGAGCCATAGTACAGTGAATAAAGCACTTGTCTTGCTTGCACTGACCTGAGTTCCATCCCAGGCATTCCATATGGTCCCCTGAGCACCCACCATGAATAATTACAGAGTCCAGAGAAAGGAATTACCCTGGGCACTGTCAGGCATGACCCCCAAAATAAATAAATAAATAAATAAATAAACAAATAAATAAATAAATAAAATCGTATGCCAGTTCAAAATGAATATTGAAGAACGCCATATACAGTATCATCAGTGATAATTTCTCTTTACAAATATAGAAGTAAATTTACGATGGCTCATATCTTAAATATATGGAAAAAATGACTATAGATAAGATATAGGGTAACTCAATAAGTTATCTTAAAAAAAAAACGAAAAAATTGTCTCCCCAATATATTACTTTCTGATTCTCAGCTAGGAATTATATCAAAGTAAAAAAATATAGTATTGCAAGGAGGATGAAAAACAATTTGCTTAAACTGAGTTTCATAAATATTACTTTCATAATTGTAAACTTAAGGAAGGGTGTTCTGATGCGGGTTGATATGTCACTGATCTTAGTGGTGATTGATGGCAAAATCTTACTGTACAAACTATTTGAGCAAGTGACAACACTGATGTATTAAGGAATTGGGGAAATTCATCCATTATTTTCTCTTCATTAAATAACTGTTTCTACACATATGTTCCAATATATTTCCCATATTATGCTTGCTAGTTAAATTTTTTTATAAATTGTTTTTTTTCTGTAACCTTCTTTACCAGTAGATAAGATTTAAAAAAATAATGTCCTTGATTATCTCTCTTTCCAATTCTCAGAACATATCTCATTACACTCTTCCTACTCTTAGGGATTAAGTGCCTTAAAATATGTCATTATATAAGGCCTGTGCTATTTAATTATTTAAATACTTATACTTCTAATGACAAACATCTATCTCAACTATCTTTATCTCATTTTCTCATGATGCAGAGCATTTCTTCCTTTTCCATTTAATTAGGGACAATCTGACCAACCCCATAGCAGGAGATATCTTTCAACAAACTTTTAATTCTCCAAGGTCCCTTATTCTGTGCTAGACATTTGGGATATTTGTTGTCTTTGGCAAAAATATAACTAGTCTGGCTTGTATCCTCTTTTAGTATAATAATATTTACATCTCTTCGTCTGCAAGTACTCTGGAAGGACTGCTGCTGTGCTCACCTGCATTTCACATAGAAGTGATTGATTACTCCTCTCCACTGACTCCATTGACTAAGACTCAACCCTGAACTGATGATTTAAAAACATGTAAACAAAGAATATAGCATTTCCAAATTGTTATAGCTGAAATAATTAAAAGACATTCTCTACGCTACTTTTAAAAATTCACCAGCACTGTGAATTTCTAGCCAACCACAGCACTAGCTGATTTGACAATATACCTTAACATACTATCAGCCCTTCCCTAATTCACTTCTTTCTTGTTTTGTTTTGTTTTGCTTTGTTTTGTTTTTGTTTTTGGGTCACACCTGGCAGCGCTCAGGGGTTACTCCTGGCTCTATGCTCAGAAATTGCTCCTGGCAGGCGTGAGGGACCATATGGAATGCCGGGATTCAAATCACTGTCCTTCTGCATGCAAGGCAAATGCCTTACCTCCATGCTATCTTTCTGGCTCTCTCCGTTTCACTTCTATGATGTATGGGTACTTGCAAAAATCATTCTCCTACAAAACTTCTTACATTCTAATTCTTTTGTCGCAAGAGTTATTTGGGAACAACATAATTTAAATAATAATAAAATTAAAAAGATAATCAACACTGTACACCTTGGAGTCTCTCACGTCATCAGAACTGCATAATTATCTAAGGAAAAAAATAAATGAGTAACTGAGTAAGATTAACAACCAGAAACTCTCTTGCCATGGTACTTAAATTGATGTAAGCCTAACGTCTTTAAGGTTTGAAGTAATCAACAGCTAAAATTACAATATTTTATACTAAGCACAATTCAGAATTATCTCTAATGATAGTAAAATTATAGTAAATTTAAAACCTTGGCTGTAAATTTCCTCAACTTAAAACTTGATATCACACTCAAATTGAGTTAAGCTCTATTCCTCACTGTCAGATATTATTTGTGTATGTTTTTCACATAGATATGTCCCTAAATTGCAAAAAGGTTTTCAGAATAATAAAGTATGTGCCACTAAGAGTGGCTCATACAGAGCAGAAATTTAAGTTAGGGATGCTTACTTGACCTAGATCACAGGGTCAAAGATAGGGCTCAAATGAGAAGTCTGTATGTCTGGCAGGAACAAGGTCCCAAGTTTGATTCCAAGGACTGCATGAATCACATGAGCACCACCTTGAGCAAAGCCCACCTTATGACCCTGGTTCCCCTGTTTCCCTAAGCACAAGTGGGCCTAATTACAATAACACTGATATTGAGAACTGAACATTAAGTTTGGGCTAAGGCCCAAACCCTAGCCATGGAGGGGTAGATCTTTTTGGAAACCTTTATTATGCTCATTTATGATAGACCATCATAGTTTCATATCTTTCAGTTCTTTGTACTTATGTTTTTCTCTCCTTGCCTATCAATAATTGTAAAAGACAAGTTTCTTTTTGTACCAATAATTATAAAGAGAGTTAAATTTTATGTCAGACTTCAGTATTGAAGATGCTCTTTCTGTGTCCTTCACAGTCCACCAGAGGGAGTAAAGTGTCACCTCGAAAATCCTCAATAACCTAGATACCTGAATATTGGTCTCTCTAAAGTAATAGAAGATCTGGCTTCAACAGGATTTTATGCCTGTCAGAAACAGATCAGAAGTTCAAAAAAAAATTGCTTGTAAAAAATCAAAAAGACAGTTACTTCGAGGGAAAATTTTAAGAAACATGGAAAAAATATCTGAATCAGAATTCTTTCATGATCAGTTCTTTTTACTCAAGTATTAAAGATTCTTTTGGAAAAAGAAACATTTTTACAAAAAAATAAAGCCACTGTATCGTCATAGCCCATAGACACCATTATGTGGGCTAGAGAGCAGCAAGTAGTGTATATGAAGACTAACAGGATAAGCACTGAGATCACACTCCACTTGAGTCAAACTCTATTCTTCACTGTTTTATATTAGCTCTATGGCATTATACAACTGGTTTTATCTTTAACACTTTTATTTCTTATTTTTTTAATGGGGAAGAGGACATTTGATCTACACCTGGCAGTGCTCCAGGACTTTCAGGGGTCCTCAAACTTTTTAAATAGGGGGCCAGTTCACTGTCCCTCAGATTGTTGGAGGCCGGACTATAGTAAAAACAAAAACTACGAACAAATTCCTATGCACACTGCATATATATTATTTTGAAGTGAAGAAACAAAATGGGAACAAACACAGTATGTGGCCCGCAGGCCGTGGTTTGAGGACCACTGTGAGAACCAGAGGGTAATGAGGATTAAAACTGGGGTCTGCTCCAAGCATGGCAGGTTCCTTAACACCATACTAGCTTTCCAAAAAAAATTCCCATATTTCTCACCTTAAAAAATAGAACTATGACATTTACTCACGGCCCTCCGTACAACATCTTATGGCCCTGCCCTAGAGGAATCTTTTTTGTTTTGTTTTGTTTTAGTTGTTTGGGTCACAATCCCCAATGTTCAAGGCTTATTACTGACTTTGCACTCAAGGATCACCCCGACTTTGCCTCCTGCAGCCCGCAGGTAAATTGAGTTTGAGACTCCTGATTTACTTAATTGTTTATTTGTTGCGTATTAAATCAACTAATGCCTATGAAGGGATTACTTTGGGGGTTGGCACACCTGGTGCTCAAGAGTTACCCTGGCTAGGCGCTCAGAAATTGCTCCTAGTTTAGGGGATCATATGGGAGGCCGGGAGATTGAACCGAGCGCGGTCCGACCTAGGCTAGTGCCAGTAAGGAAGACACCTTACAGCTCCATGCCACCGCTCCAGCCCCAGGATTACTATTTTTTAAAAGTCAGTAGTATCTCAGTAAAAGTTCACATTTATTGAGTGCTTGAAAGTATTTACCATGACTCTGAAGGAAAAGCATTGGATAATCTTTGGTGTTTAGCAATCTTTGAAGTTGGTGTAAGTAAAAAAGAAAAGAGTTACACTGGAAGATGAAATAAGAGGTATTTAATTTTGGAGGCCACCCAGCATGTTAACCAATATTAAGTAGCAGAGAATTAAAATTTAAAGGTGAAGAACTTATCAAAAGAAACATATAAATAAACTTTAAATAAAGATCGACATTTTTGCAGTTCTAGGATAGAGCCCCAAGGATATGAAAAACATGCATTCTACCACTGAGCTGAAGCAAACTCAAGTACTGACCTCTACATTTAAGTAACTTTATTTTGCCAATTGTTTTTCTTCCACTAGAATCTAAGTGTTAGAAGAAATAAAATAACTTAATGCAGAATTTTGTTCAAGTTAAATTTTCTTTCTATTTTTTTGTTTGTTAGTTTCTGTGCCATTCTCAGCAGTGCTTAGAACTTTCTCATTGCTATGCATTCTGGGATCATTCCTGACAGACTTGGGGCTCCATATAGGGGATGAAATTTAGATTGGCTGCATGCAGAGCAAGCACTCTACTCATTGTACAATCCTCAAGCCCCAGTCTCGTTTTCTTTATTTATTAAACATATAAAATGACATCAAAGATAGGCAGTCAAGGTAGACTGAATTTTCTTTTTAATGTAGTTTTGCTTTGGCTCTCTTTGATTATAAGCCTGCAGTGGAACATAATTTATTTCCTCACTTCTACTAAAGGAATCATCATTGCATTCATTTCTCTTGCTTATCTTTCAGATCCACATCACTCTGTTAGGCTTTCAGAAGGTGTATGCAGAATTCTGTGTGATCAGAGATGACCAATATTAAAATCTTCACATTCCACAGTCTATTCTTTTTCTTCTCTCCATTTTTCATATGACATTCATCCCTGAAAATAAACTATATTACATGCATTTCACCTGTCCACTGCATTTTATTTTATTTATGCCCTCATCCTCCAAACACATGCAGGTATGTCAAAGGAATGTTGCTATAGAATTTTCCCTTTCTATGAAGAAGCTTTCAAGCTATTCACTGCTGTATATTAAAAAAGGATTCTAGCAGATGGAGTAACTTTTAATAGAAGAAATTTAGCTAAATTTATATTTAAAATTTAAGAAAACATCAGGTCTCAAGAATATGAGAATATTCTTTTATTGTGTTCCTCATTTACAAATATTATTAGAATTATTCATCTTTGTATTCATTTTAACCATGGCTTTGGAAAAGCACTTCTATCTACCTCCCTTTCCTCTTAGAGCACACTGCAAATTGGCATCTGCATACATTGTTTTCAGGTGTCTTTCTAAGTATGTGCTATTATGAAGTATAATATGAATATAATAATTATGAGTATAAGCTTTCTTCTTTTTATTTTTTATAACTATTAGCTCATACTGTCTTTTTCTCCTTTGAATTACTCTTTGTGAAACAAAACTCTCAGCTATAAAAGGTGAATTGGTTCCTCTTTTAGATGAATCTGTCAAGCTCCAGAGCTTCATGAATTCTTTGCATTATGCAAATGCTGTAATTTGTAAAGGTGACTCTCAGGAGTGTATCAAGAAACGGGAAATATTGATAGTAAAGTCTAGTCTGCAGCTTTATCTTTGTTTTATACTTTATATTTATGAAAGAATATTCTCACTCTCACAAGCCTTGCCTATGGGGATATATATTTACACACACAAACAAAAACATATATACATACTCCTCCTCATCCAAAGAAATAGCAGTTCATACTAAGAATTTACATGCTACTTTCAGGAGTTAATATTTATTTTATTTTATTATTATAATGGTACAAATATTTATGGTTTTAATATATACAACTGTTTTCCCTGTACCTCAATACCACCAGAGTGCTCAAAACTCTACAAGCTGTTTTCATGTTACTTCACCTTTTTCTCTTCTTCTTATCCACCTCAATTCCTCTCCACCTTGATCTTCTGTTTTGTAATCCAAAGATATTTTAGTCATACAGTATGCCTGGTCCTTTGTTTTGTTTTTCTGTATACAATAGATGAGTGAGATCACATGGCATTTGTCTTTCTCCTTATTCTAACATGATAGCATCCAGGTTCATCCACATTGTAGATAAATGTAATACTACACTTAAGTAATGCAAAGAAAATAGGTGTTCATTTATTTTTTGAATTAATATTTTTGTGTTTGGGGGTTAGATACTATAGGTATGAATCACTACATTACATGAAAGCTTATTTTTCCTTTTTAGAGAAATTTCCAGGACCAGAACAATAGTATAGCAGTTAGGTCACTTGATTTGCATGTAGTAAACCCAAGTTGAATTTCAATATGATTCCCAAGTCCACTAAGTGTGATTCCTGAGAGCAAAAGTAGGAGTAAGTGATGAACACTGCAGAGTGGCAAAAAAAGGATAAATTTTCAAACTGATTTTGATAAAGGTTATAATGTGTACATTCTCAACAAGGGTAAGGGTTTTATTTTCACTAAAATTCTGTCTTTTTTATGCCATTTTTCAAAGGTATGAGGTAATATCGCATTGTTATTTCAGTTTGCATTTTCTGATGATGTTGACAATCAACATTTTTTTTGCTGACCATTATATGCCATTTTTCAGGAATGTATTTGTTCACATTGCCCCAGATTTTTTGATATTATTGTTTGCTGTCATTGTGTTCGTAACGGGGTAAAAAAATATTGCATCCCATACATGCTATTTCTTTGAATTAGGAGGAGAATGTATATGTGTTTTTGTTTGTTTGTGTTTGTAAGTATATATCCCCATAGGCAAGGCTTGTGGGAATGAGAATATTCTTTAATGAATATAAAGTATAAAGCAAAGATAAAACTGCAGACTAGACTTTACTATCAACATTTCCCATTTTCTTCATTTTTCTTCATTTTAACCTATTTCTTTTGCCATGTAGAAACTTTTATTTTAAGGTAGTTCTGTCTGTTTGCTTTTTCTTATTTGTCAAAATAGTTGCATCATTGAAAACAACATTGAGAATTCTGCCTATATTTTCTCCAATGTACTTTATGAATTCCAGTTCCCTCACAGTCTTTTCCTTACTATGAATAAACTTTAGTGCAAGCATTGAGTACAAGCATAGATTCATTGGTCTTTACATCTAATAGTTTCAATTCTTTTTTAATAGTCACAAGTCAATCTTCATTCCAATTCCATGCAACTTTGGTAACTATAAATTTGCTTTACAATTCAAAATAAGATGAATGTAGAACCTCACATCACGTTTTAAATGTATAAATTGGGATAATTTTATGATGCCATATAAACTAAATTTTTTTAAAACCTTGGATAATATCTTAAAATTTTGAAGGAAATTTAAATAATTTTAGTAATTTCAACTAAATAATGCTAAAAGGGTTAAGTTGGTCATTTTGTCAATGACAACTCTTACAGTTTGTGAAAATGGAATGCTTCATATTCCCGCTATTCTCTTCTGTTATTTTCTTCTTCTTCTCCTTCTTTTTTTTGTTTTTTGTTTTTGTTTTTCAGACACACCCGTTTGATGGTCAAGGGTTACTCCTGGCTAAGCGCTCAGAAATTGCCCCTGGCTTGGGGGGGGGACCATATGGGACGCCCGGTGAACGAAATGCGGTCTTTCCTTGGCTAGTGCTTGCAAGGCAGGCACCTTACCTCTAGCGCCACCTCGCTGGCCCCAAAGACTTTTTTTTTTTGGACTTCTGTTATTTTCAAAGATGACAGTTTCTAATTTATAAACCTTAAACATTCTTTGTTAATCTTATTCCCAGTTAATGGCATTTTAAAAATATCGCAGTTGATATGTTTTAATAGTATTTTAATGGGAATGTTTTAAAATTATTTTTCTAGTTAGCTGTTTTTATATACAAAAATGCAACATTTCTGTGTATTGACTTTGTAGGATAAGACTTTAATGTATTCATTGTTTCTCGGTGCATTTTTTTAGAATAGTTGGGGCTTTTATATATATTATAATGTTATCTCAAATTACAAAAATTTAACTTATTTTCAATTTGTTCCTTTGATTCTTTTTTTTGCTTGATTGCTATGCAAAGGACCTTTAAAATTATATTGAATAATGGTGAAATAAAGAGAATCCTTGTTTTGTATCTGATCTCAGAGGAAAGAAGACCCACAAAGTTTTGCCATTATTTCTGTTGCATTATTTAGTTGGAAGTGGCCATTCATTACTATTTTAAAGTATTTTTTGATTTGATCATGAATGGATCATGAATTTTGTCAAAAGTTTTCTCTAAGGGCCCGGGAGATAGCATGGAGGTAAGGTGTTTGCCTTTCATGCAAAAGGTCATCAGTTCGAATCCCGGTGCCCCATATGGTCCCCCGTGCCTGCCAGGAGCAATTTCTGAGCATGGAGCCAGGAGTAACCCCTGAGCACTGCCAGGTGTGACCCAAAAGAAAAAAAAAAAAAACAAAAAAACAAAAAAAAGTTTTCTCTAAATAAATTTATAAAATAACATTAATTCTCTCTTATTTTGATATAGTGTATTACATTAATTGATGCATTTGAACCACACTTGCATCCCTGAAATGAAACCTACTTGATTATGGTGTCTGATAGCTTTGGATATATTTAATTTACTAGAATTTTGAAAATATTTTATTTAAACATTGTGGTTTACATATTTGCTCATAATACATTTTTGATACTCCATGTTTCAATACCTATCCTACCACCAATGTAAATTTCCCTCCACCACTGTCCCTAAATTTCTACCTACCCCCAATCCTGCTCCCTTGGCAAGCATGAAATAATCTACATTATATTGATTTCTATACAGCTAAGTGGTATTTAAGTTATTTTTTAAATGACATCAAAAGAAAATTTGTAAAATTATCTCTAGCAATGAGATCCTTAAGTCATTGTCTGAAGGTTTTTGTAAGCTATTTGTTGTTAGATTATTTTTTTAACTAGTTTTGTTTGTTGATCTTAGATGGTTTTTATGCTACTTTGACATATAATTTGGTGTTTTCCTTTTAGTGACAGTACTGAAAATTTTTGAAGTGTCTCATGCTGCATGCTGTATATATGCAGCTATATTCTCAAGGAATTCCAGCATTTGTGGCTAATATTACAGTGACTGTGGATCATGAGCATCACTGCGTAAACTTCCAGAAGAACAGAAAGGCTAGAAGATGCCCTACTCACTCTCTCAAAGTCCTGGTGATGTCAGTCCAAATACCAGCATACCTAGTTGTATCAGATAGATGACTGATCAGCGGTAAAGTGGTGAACTTAGGCCTTTAGCAAAGTGGTGATTTTGGGTGCAGTTGCCAAAGCTTCTGCAGGGTAGTGATTTGACCTGCTCCTCCTTCTAAGATTGCTAAAGTTTTCAGCTGTGAAGCCAGTGCACCAATATATATATATATATATATATATCCCATATATATGTATGGGATTGATTTCAGTGATGCAAGGGTAGTTCTAATGCATCAATTAATGTAATACACTATATAAAAATAAAAGAATATTAATCTGATCATATAAATTTTTTAGAAAACCTTTTGACAAGATGCACTGTCCATTCATGACCAAATTATTCAACAAAATAATATAGCTTAAAATGAAAGACCATTTACAGCAAAAGCCAGAGCTAACATCAAACTAATTGCCAAAACTTTGTGGGCCTTCTTTTCTCTATACACCTTGAAATAAATAAATAAAAATCTTTTAAGAATAAAATGAGTCTATGGAGTTAGTCCATGAATGAGCATGGCATGGATATGGCTGTGGGCATCTCAATTTGCTAAGATTTGTTGAAATTTGTATCAATGTTCTTCAGAGGATACTTTTCTTTTTAGATAATAAACTGGTGCAGACCAGTTTTTGGTTGTAGACTGGCATTGGCTTCATACAAGTTATATAGTACTGTGTAAGAATTTGAAGAATTCTGATAGGCTTATGGAAAATACATCTTTGAAAGTTTAGTAGAGTTCATTTGTGAACTTGTCTGGATTTGGGCTTTTGTTCTTGAGGACTCTTTTATTTAAAGATGACATTGATCTATTTTTAATTTATTGGGGAGGAGAGAAATTGGTGTCATATCCAGCAGTACTCCGGGGTTATTCTTCAATCTGTACTTAGAAGTTGCCCTCATGGCTCTTGGGGAATCATATGTGGTGCTCAGGATTTGAATTAGGATTAGCCACTTTCTAGGCAAGTTCCTTACACCTTACTGTTTCTACATCAAGTATTTATTTTAAAGTGCCTTTCAATTGCCTTGGTTTGTTCAGGTTTCCTCCATCCTCTTGATTCAAATTTGGGAAGCTGTATGATTCTAAGAATTCAGTCATTTCTTCCAAGATCTCTAACTTAATGCCATACAGATTGTTCATATTAAGTTTTGTATTTCAGAAGGAAAGATTTAAATGCCTCTTCTTCACAGTTTATTTGTCTTAGTTATTTCTATCTTGTCTTTCCAAACCTACATTTTGGAGAAAGAGTTTTATTGACATTAACTGTAGACTATCTAACCTGAAAATTCATGAGGTCTTAATATGATTTAATTATTTTTAGATGTTTCAACATATGTTTGGTTTATTAAAAGTAACTAAAATTATTTGTTGAGTTATTTCATTATATGTAATGAAATATATACTTAGCTTTTCCCCTTGGGAAAAATTAAGCAAGACAGGTATTATATATCCAACAATATTTAAATTTCATAAGCATTGCCTTAGGTAATAGAGAAAAATGATATCAAATATATATTAATGATATTAAATAAAATTCATGTTAATACTTATTTCACTTTTGAGATTGATTAATTGTATATGATATATATGCATATTGAATTATGCATCAACTTGTTATTTATTTGAGTTTATATAAGCTTGCCTCTACTATAACAATGTAGCATTGCAGTCTGTATCATCAAGTAATATTTTAAAAATTCTAATGTCAAAATATTCTGACTCTATCTGCTATATTTGTTTTAAAATAATTTTTATTCTTCAAAGCAAAATTTTAAAGGTTGTTTGATTGATTTTAGGTCATACCTGGCAGGGTGTTATTCCTAATTGTGCATTTAGAAATTACTCTTGTTAGGCTAAAGGAGCCATATTCAATATCAGGGATCAAACCAAGGAAGGTCATATGCAAAGCAAATGCCCTATCCACTGTGATATCACTCTGAACCCAAAAAGCTTAAAGGCTTTATTCTAATATATAGTTACTTTTCAAACTTTATTTTCTCAGTTCTTTCTTTGAGTTTAGTGTTAATTATAGCTTCAAGTAGAAAAAAACTTGTAAATTAATGTATTGTTTAAATTAATCAATTCTAATTTACCACTTTCTTACAAAGTTATCAATAGTATGATCACACAGTTGCTATATTTGGAATCTATGGTATTTCAGTAAGTGTGCATAAGAGAAACAAAAGCACCAAATTAAAGTATTGGCTCAGAGGTAATGAAGACCTGAAAAGTCCCACAATATGCTATGCACATGCTAGAGACTAGGAGAGATAGTTTCAAAATAAATGAGATGGCCCTGCATATTCCACCTAGGTGGAATGATGTCATGTACCTGATTGAAGGACAAGCCTTCACAGTTCCTTTTCCTTTTGTAATGTACAGTACAAAATAAGGAATTTTATTTTACATCAGTCATTTGAAAAATGACTATCGCAAGGACCCATGGGTGAAGTGGTCTCAGGTCAGAGCTAAATACCCAAGCCAAAGTCAATGAAATTGCATCAAGAGACACAAACTATAACAAGTTAAGCACAAAATAGACCTATTACACTGGTCAACCAGGGAGCTAAGTGTGGGGGTATGGGATGTATGTATGGATGTATGCTGTAGTGGAAGGAGGTCAACACTGATGGTGGGAATGGCCCTAATTCATGGTGACTATATACCTGAAATACAAGTATGAGGGACTTGTAATACACAATGATTTCAATAAAAAAAATTTAAATGGCTATCTCAAATGAACACAAGCCTCAATAAAATAAATACCTAAGCTCTGTTCTCCCTTTGATCCCCAGTTTATTTTGCTTTGTAAATCTAGATTAATTTTAATAACTCACCATTTGTACTGCCTGTATTTTCCTCACATAATATAAATCCTCATTCTTTTGCTTTAAATTGACTTATTCAATGTACGCCTGAAGGCTCCCATCTCCTACATCTGACCTCATATGTGACCCTAGTATGCTAAATGCTCTCTTGGACCTTTGAGCAATAAACATCCACACTAAAAGTTTCCTGAGTATTGCTTATGGACACCCTTCAATTATTTTATTCACAAGAGCTGCACCAATCACAACACTTTTTATATGGGTTGAGACTAGCACAGTGCAATGGAAAATGATCTGTATAAAATATATATAGTTATTATTATATTATTACTAGGCAATCAGTAATGTAGTAATTTGATCATTGAAAGCTGTTCATTTGCAATCCATGCCTATATCCTATCATCCTTTATTTTCATATGAAAACATTATCAAGGTAACAAGTCTACCTTCAATCACATACACATTTCAAATACAATAAAATATATACTAAGAAACTTCTATATCATCTGAAAAGGTTAGTTATTCAGTAATATTACTCTCTTTTATTCTGTATCATAAATCCTGTAACATACCTTACTCTGTATAATAAGAAATTAAACAGAGATACACACAAATATAGTCATAAAAATATAATAAAAACATACTCGTGGTAATTGTAAGTTTGTAACTGATAATACAGTTCTAAACCTGATGTGTATAACTAGTTTTTATTATCTTTAGTATGACTTCTATAAAGTTTGCTTTTATTAAGTTTTTTTTCTTTGCCTTTAAGAAGGCTCTCTGCTCATCATTGTTTGTTATGGGGTCATACCAAGCCTTTAGTTCTTCAAATGGTGTGGATAATTATTAATCTTGATTGAGTTGAAACCATTTTCTGCTGACCTTAATTCAAAGGGATGTGAAAATGCTAAAAGATGCTCCAGAAAATCCTGGTGTTATATTCTCTTTTTTAACTACACTATGGAGAAGTAGTATATTTTTCTGTAGGTAGTCAGGATCAATTAGCCCAGTCACTATTGTTAACACCCCCCCCCACACACACACACCTTTTTTTCACTTGTTATTTGAGAGTCCTAAGAAACCCAGAGTGGCTTCGGATGACAGTCATATCTTCTTAGCTTCTAGTTCAATTGAGTCATTTTTTTATCTTCTGATAAAAACATTTATCCCTCTGGCACTAAAATATCTAGCCTAGCAGAGCATAAAGTCCAGGGAAGAGGAAGCAAATTTGGAGTAGTGAGTGACATGCTAAGTGATAGTGAATAGTGCCTTTTCCATTCTACCTCTTGATTCCTGCAATAATAAATTTTATTCATGGGAGAAACAGAACAATATTTTATGTGCTTAGTCAGTTCAGATAAAACCCCTGTTTTGTGAAGTACTGTCTGCTAGCCTTGAAACAACCATTTTACTATACTATCAAAAGATCAGTAAATTCCCAAGTACAGACACATTGACCCTATTTCTTTTTCTGTCAAGTTAGTTATTGATCATGCACTATATTATGATGATGAATAGAGACCACTGTAAGTCCAATAATAGCAGTTTTGTCAAAAATATTACACAAAGAAAGGAAAATAAGTGTTCAGAGTAAGAATCTAGTCTACTACAAACAAAATTCTAGTACTTCTGTGATGAAAGTTGTCCAATGTAATCAACCTGCTGCCCAGCACATGGATGATTATCTGGGGGAATGGTTTTATACAAGAATTCACTGTTGGTCTCTTCTACTGACACTTGGGCACTCAGCTGTGGTTATAGCCAACTGCTCTAATGAAGAAAAGTTTATGTTGCTATGTTCAAATATAACTTCCATCCCTGCCACCCTGCCCATTGATTGATGACACTATGACTGAGGAAAAAACTGATTAATATTCACAGCATATTTACAGACTAGGATCCTATGGTTTCAATTATTGAACTCTTTCTTTGATAAGATTACTATAATTTTATGAATATTGATATGGAGCACATTTCAAATCATTTGCCCAAATTCCCTCGACACAAATATCCAATCATCTTATTTCCAAGTGTGTGACTATTCAGATAAACCACTGGCCCAATCCATGAGTATATAATAATTAATAATCCATTAAGTATATAATAATTTCTCCATCTAAGGTTAATGAAAAACCAAGTATGCTGCTCAGATTTCTTCCTACTGCAAGCATTTCATTTCACCATTGTCTCTGCAAGTCACTTCCACATGAGTGTTGAAAAACACTTCCTTTGCACAGATCTGCACAGAACCATTCCCAGAACTTTATTTGGTCCCCCCACCAAGCCCCATCCCATATGGATCTGAATTCAATCAGAAATATACACTGAGCTGGTCTTGGCTTCCCCAAAATAAATAAAACAAAATTTAGAAGCTCTTTGATCCCAGTTTCACCAGAGTTGTTCTGCTTTTTCAAATTGAAGTTCCCATTCTTTTTCAATCAAGGCCAGCATCTTAAAATAGATACATGGGGTCAGAGGACTTGTACACTTGGTAGGGTGCTTACACTGAATGTAGCTCACCTGAGTTCAATCTCTGGCATTCCATATGGTCCCATGAGCCCCTAATATTGATTTCTGCATTCAAAAGTCAGGAGTAAGCTCTGAACACAGCTTGGTGTGTCACCTACCACCAAAAACAGATACACGAACATTTGGATCAATAATCTAGGGGTAGGATATTTGCCTTGCATTCAATCATACTGAATTTGATCTCCAGCATACCATACGGTCCTCTGACACCACCAGGAGTAATTTTTATGTGTATTTTCAGAAGAAACCCATGAGCAGTGCTTGGTTTGGCCCCAAAACAAACAATAACAATAAAATCAAGAGAGGTGGGCCTGTAAGATAATACAGCTCTCTTGTCTTACATGGGAGTGACAGGCTTTGTTCTCTGCACTTCATATAGTACCTGAGCCAAACTAGAAGATATCCCCTGATTACAGATCCAGAAGACCTCAACACTACTGGGTATAAACAGACACAAAGAAACAGACAAACAAAAAAGCAGGTACCCTGACATTATGAAATTTTACTTTCACTGTAACTCAGCCTCAGCATGAAATTCTGCATTTAATATTTAGTAATCTAAGTCCTATAACAGTAGGAGATGTTGCACACATAAAAGCATTTAGGTTATTTGAGCTAGTTATTTTAGTCCCTGAATTTATTTTTTTTCATCAATTGATATAGTGATATTAGGAATGAGTAGTCAATAAAATTATGCTAAGTTTTTTCTAAATGTTTGAAAATATCATGGTGTAACCACTCAACTCTATTTCCCAAGTTGTTGCTTAGAATATCTCCAATGCAGATATAGTTTTTTATTTATTTCATTTTATTGAAACCATTTTGATCTACAATGTCTTTTATAGTTGGATTTCAGGCATACAGTGAATCAGGGCCATTTTCACCACCAGTATCAACCTCTCTACCAATGATTCCAGAGTACCAGTACATCCTAAACCATCATTTGCCCCCTACCCTACCAGTATAACAGACCCATTTAAGTTTATATTGTTAAAGTTTAGGTCTCTTGATTCTATTGCTATTGACTTTAGCTTGGATATTTAGTTCTGTCCTTTGTTTTTCTCCACCAATGGATAGGAGACCCCTTGCCTTTGATTCCCATCTTTCTTTTTTCACCTTTCTTCTTAATTTTATAGAGAATTGCAGAAATATGAAGTAAAACAAAGTAATCTGTATCCCAAGGTTCTATGTAAAAGGCAGGTGTCAGTGCCTTTTAGGAGATAAAAAATAATAAAAAGAAACAGAAAGGGGGGTTACCAGTGCTTTGTATAGGCATAGCAAAAGTTGGGGAAAGTAGAAAAGAAAAACCTTTGGGCTAAAAATGGGGAGACCCTAACCTTAAAGCATCCAGCTATAAAACTAACCACAGGCTCCAAGTAACTAAGTTGTCTAACCCCGAAGTCTTTCTTCATGATCCCAGTAAGTTTTCAACCATGGTTCTCAAATCAGGTTTCTGTAATTTGAGATCTTGTTTTTTCCACAGACCCTAGGTCTAAGTCAGAGTCTCACAGAGCATTTTCTGGTTTCATCTCACTTTTAGGTGGCTATACAGGGAAACCTGCCCTGAAAGCAAATTTTTGCTGTTTCTAAGTCATCAAGGTGCCATATGAACCCACTCTGGAGCAAGTCAGTACCAGTTCAAAATTAGAGACTTCCCTGGTAGAAGTTTTATTCCTGATGCTGGTGCAGAAAACCATGCTGGCTCCAAATATGGGACCCAAAGTTCAGGGGTGAACAGTCAATGTCCAATTGACTAAAGCCTTAGTCAAGTCACTGTGACAAATGTTTAGGGTGAAAGGTCTCCCTGCATTTTAAAATTTATGAGCTACAGGGCAGAAGCAATAGCACAGCTTTAGGGCCTTTGCCTTGCACACGGCCAACCCTAGATGGACCCCAGTTTGATTCCCAGCATCCCATATGGTCCACTGAGCCTGCAGGTGCGACTTCTGAACACAGAGCCAAGAGTAACCCCTGAGCGCTGCTGGGTATGGCCCAAAAAACAAAAATAAATTAAAAAAATTATGAATTTTTATCCATATTAGATAAGATCTAACAAGATATTAGATAAGATATTCATAAGAACCCCTCATTTTATTGTGCCTATGCAAAAAGGAACAATATCTCACGATATATACTGTTGCATATTGGGTAAAAATAACAAGCTAAACAATCCCTATGACTGGTTCTAACATGAACTTAGAACCCAAAAGAAACCTATCTACTAGAATTTACTACTAAACAAATCACAAAAAAGGATAGGAAAAACTACATCTACATAAGGAAATATACAAGAAGTATACCTATTAAGGAAATACATCTAAATGAATATGCAAAGAAATATGGATATCCTCTTTAAGTCTTTTGAAATAGTGTGGGGGTGGGGACGACAAAATCTGGAGCACAGCTTCAGCCTGTGACATGGTCTTGTGGAGTCTGAGAAACAGCTTCCAACAGTTATGGATCAGGACATATTCTCAACAAGATGTCAGTGTCTGTTGATATCTAGCTCCCCTCATTTTTTATAGATGCTCAGTGAGTATTATGACATTTGATGAACAGGTCATATGTCATTTCTGAGTGAGTAGTTTAGATACAGGGTCAATAGTTTCCATTACTAATGCCAGAGTGGTATTACAGTTTCTTTCCCTTTTGTTACTTTTCAATAAAGACATACAGGATATCAGATATTTTTTCAGATATATAATGTTATATAACATATAATGATATATTTTAGATATATAATATTTTTATGTGTTTGAGTATTTTTTAATATTACCTTCCTCTGTACAGGTTATTTGCTCTGTGTCATCTTATTTCTACTAGTGTTGTGACCTGATGTGACTTCAGGAATACTAAACCGGTGTGAGTACTTTCAAACTCTTTGCTAGATCAATCTGGTATTTTTACTAAAACACATAAATGTTCTAAATATTTTGTTTGTCATATATATCTGACATATATATGTCATTTTTCATATATATGGTAAGCACTATAAAGAAACTTTGCCCATTTCATTCACCATCATATCAAGCTATTAGAGTATTTAAAAACAGAGGGTAGCTTCTGGAATTTTTTGTTTTTTTGGTTTTTTGGTTTTTGGGTCACACCCGACGGTGCTCAGGGGTTAGTCCTGGCTTCTGCTCAGAAATAGCTCCTGGCAGGCATGGGGGACCATATGGGACGCCAGGATTTGAACCAACCACCTTAGGTCCTGCATCGGCTGCTTGAAAGGCAAATGCCCCTGTGCTATCTCTCCGGCCCCAGGATAGCTTCTTTACTACAGTGGCAATGTTCCTCAGATTGTTCATTTGGAATATCATTAAGGGAGTGGAGACTAGAAGAATGTGAAGTAATTTATATGAGAAACTTTACTTCTTAGTCATAGCTGCATATTTCAACAAACTGAATTTATTACATGTACTATAAATTCTACATAATAAAAATATTCACATAATATAGATTCCATATATCAAAGGGTGCAGATGAAAGTTATATTTTGTCATAGTTTTATAAGAAATCTCAGGAGAAATAGCAGATTGCTGTCCACAAAAAAAAAAAAAAACAAAAAAACAAAAAAAAACCAAGCGAAACTTTCAGTCCACTTTATGAAAATGCTGATGATCTTTTTACTAGCTTGATGTGAAGTAGCTTGAGTCTTACAGTGAATTAAATGTCACTAATCTATTTGTCACTTTCTTTTATTCTCTTTAGTATCCCCCACCATTTTTATTCCTCAGGCCAACAAGATGAGTGAAAATATTTTGCTTTATTTTAATCACTGTAATTTTCATTACATAAAAATGAGCCAAGACAATTAATTCATGAGAATGCTCAGCAACACTTTTCAGTAAATATTAAAATTTAATGTCATGTTCTGCCATGTGTGGTAAAAATACCTATCCATTTGCCACTTTCGAAATGCAGAATTTTGTTAAACATTTTCAAATGAATCTATAAATGTCAACTTGATCATAATTTACTAGTAGTACTAATTAATTTATTGAACCATCTAGTTATACCTTTTATTTTTATAGTCTTTTCTTCTTTATAAATTAAAAAAACACAACAGTTTAAAACCTAGGCATCCTACTAGGAGATCCTCTTTCATACTATTATAGACTTTCTGCCCTTTTCCCTTTCTCTTCTCTTATATAAAATCTTTTTGTTAATTTGAAAAAAAAAATAGTACTAAACTAACATTTTTTATTGAGCTAACATATACTTATTTTTAAGAGAATCAGTTTTAAAGTGTTATCTTTCTTTAAGTATTTCTTAAAAATAAATATTTATGTATTTAATGTTCTCCAAATTTACATCCATTAACCACAATAGAATAGATAATTAAAACATAGCCATGTACTAAGGCCGGAATGGTAGCACAGCAGTAGAGCATTTTTGCCTTGCACTCGGCTGACCCAGGACAGACCCAGTTTTGATCCCCAGTATCCCTTATGGTCCCCCAGTCAGGAGTGATTTCTGAGCACAGAGCCAGGAGTAACCCCCAAACTCTGCCAGGAGTGAGCCAAAAAACAAACAACAACAACAACAACAACAAAAACCCATAACCATGTAAATTGATGATGAAATGGATTCTGGAGTACAAAGGTTTTGATAAAACCTACCATTCTCACAGGTCTCTTATGTCAAGTTCCTTTTGAGCAACCTCAAGTAACATAAAATATACTTAGGACATAAGATTTTATGTATAGGATTTTTTTTCCTATCTCAGATAAGTTTTGAATAATGCATGAATATCTGATTTGATTCACAATTTTATATTCTCCATTAAATTTGGATTTCAGAACAGAACAGGAATTGATATTAAAATTATTAATCTCCCATTTTTGACATTTGCAATTAATGAGTAATTCAATGAGCAGTATTACTAAGTAAAATTAATCGCAATTTTTACTGATTTGTGGGAAATCATCCAAAAAAAAAAAAGGTGATGAAAACCTTCTGGGTAAAATAAGTATACTTTAGATTAGACATGAGCAGCTACAAATTTTAACCAAACAATTTGTGTGAAACTTTAATTTATGTCACCATTTGTTTATTTTTGCATTAATTTTTGTTTGCTTTGCTTATTTCCAATGCAAACTATTGTAGGCTATATAAAATTCAGTATCATACTGAATTTTGTCTACATTTTGTATAAAAAACATTTATGTATTTTATCAGTTCTGCTGTCATATTAAAGTTTTAAACTATTTTGAATCAACCTATTTATGATCTGAGATAGCATTCTAGTTTAATATTTTTGCATGTGACTAATCATATTTACCTACACAATTTGTGGAAGAGGTTTTCTTGCTCATTTCATGCACCTAACTTCCTTATCATAAATTGTTCATTTATACTGTACATTAATCTGAAGTGTTAAGCACAGGTCTTACAATTCTATTCCATTGTTCTTTTCGTTTGTTTTTGTTTAGGGGCCACATCAATGGGGCTCAGGTGTTACTCCTAGCTCTGCACTCAGAAATAATTCCTGGTAGGCTCAGGAGACTATATGGGATGACTGGGATTTAACCCAGGTCCATACCACATTGGCAACCTGCAAGGTAAAACGCCCTATTCCTGTGCTATCGCTCCACGCCCCTCTATTCCATTATTTTGAGAATCAAAGTATCAGACTACTTTGACTATAACTTTAGAGTATAATTTAAGGTCAAATAATGTGCTCCCTCCTATCTTCTATTTTCTTTTTTTGCTTTTCTTTTCTTCTTTTCTTAATTCTCATTTGTAAGAATTACTTTGGATAATGGTGAGATTTTTTGGCTATATATAATTTTAATGTATTACAAATAATATATTTTTTTCTAAATATAAATGACTACTTAGTCCTAAAAATAGAAAAGAAAATGAAAAGATTTCTCTTAAAAAATAAAACAAACAGGGCCAGAGTGGTGGTGCCTTCCAAGTGCTAATCTAGGAAAGATTGTAGTTCAATCCCCCAGTGTCCCATATGGTACCCCAAGCCAGGAACAATTTCTGAGCATATAGCCAGGAGAAACCCCTGAACATCAACGTGTTCCCCCCAAAATAATTAACAATAAATAAATAAACCAAAGAACAAAAAAGCTTTTTCTTCTCCAAGTCAAGAAATTATATTTAAAATCTGCAGTAACAAAATTATAAAAGCAAAGTAAATAAGAAAACACAAAACTTTCCATGTCTGATATTTTACCTAAGTAAAAATTTAAACATAGAAAAATATAAATGTCTTTTAAAATGGATCTATAGATTTTCCTCTTTTTTATGTTACATATGTTCTTGATGTTATATTTTATGCTCTCAAATGGTATGTGATTTCTTTTTTTTTTTTTTTTTGGTTTTTGGGTCACACCCGGCAGCGCTCAGGGGTTACTCCTGGCTCCATGCTCAGAAATTGCTCCTCGCAGGCACGGGGGACCATATGGGAAACCGGGATTCGAACCGATGACCTTTTGCATGAAAAGGCAAACGCCTTACCTCCATGCTATCTCCTGGGCCCCATGGTATGTGATTTCAATTGATATAAATATTATTTCTGTTTATATCTGCTCATAATTTGTTTTAATGTGTTCTAGATATTTAAAAAGATGACAGTATATAAAGGTACTTCAAAATGCTAAACTTCAAAAGGGAAATTTCTGGCAAAGCTGAGGTAAAGAGAAAAATATTTGTCATTTTCTTTGAGAAACTGTGTTAAAATTATTTCTAAAGTATTAGTGATACAATTCCTAAATATTGTTTGTTATACCCCCTTTTCATTCATTTAGGTTTGCGGAGCTTCACTATAATTACATAGAACTGAATCTCTCACAAAAAATTAATATAACAATAAAAACTCATGTGTGAACAGAGCACCAAGTGAAAAGAATAATGTAATAGTGATAACTGATTCTTTGTATATAGCAATCTCTGAATAAACATTCATTTCGATGATACTCATTTCCGAAGTGATGACATGTACTTTGAAACTATATGCTTTGTGGATTTTGTTTTGAAATTAAAATATATTAAATTATCATAATATATCCTGTCAAATGACAATTACTATCAGTTGATAGTAATTACTATCAAATATTTTCTCCTTTTCTCATTGCCAGATTATTTTTCCATTTTATGTCATATACTGTTTTACATAGTTCTCTTCTTTTATGTATCACTTGGAAGCAAGTATCATTTATATTTAGTCCTCACTTCTCAAAATTCCATGTATTTTATATTCTCTGTCAAGAATCCAGCTGTGCTCAGAAGAAACTCCTGGCTATATGCTCAGGTATCACACCTACTGGGGTTTAGTCAAATTCCACCCACTTTATTATCACTTCAATCCTATTCTACTCTTGCAATGTAAATTTTATTCTGCCCCTGTGTTTTGATTTTTTTTTATACTCACTCTCATCCTCACCCTATCTTTTTTGCCCTTCTACTCTCATCTTTTTATCTACCATTTATAAATATCAAGACTCTCTGTCATAGGTCAGCTGAATAGGGCAGCACTGAGAGGGACTTCAGATTATTCGTTAGAACGATAAGAGTGAGGAGTCAGTGAAGAGTGGGTACTCAGAGACTAGACAACTCAAGAGTAGTCAGAACTAAGTCCAATATACTGGGAGTTCTGCTTCATATTTAAGCAAATAATTATCAATATAGTAGAAAGTTGGGTAGATCAAGTGTGAAATTATTTCCAGTCAAAGGATTAAACATTATGTATTATTAAACAGCCATCTAAACATTGTATGTATTTTATAAATTCTTTTCATCAGTTTCATTTACCATAAACAGAAATAAGAAAAATGTTCACTCTTTTCTCTTGAATATGATTCTTGCTAGTCAAGTATTAATTAACAAAATAGAAGCCATTACCTATTAATGCTAAGCATTAAGAATAAGAAACTGACATTCTTCAAAGAAGTGGATCAAACAACTTATGAAGTTCATTTGGAACAATAAACACCCTAGAATAGCTAAAGCACTACTAGGGAAAAGGAAAATGGGAGGCATCACTTTCCCCAACTTTAAACTGTACTATAAAGCAATAATTATCAAAACAGCATGGTATTGGAATAAAGACAGACCTTCAGATCAGTGGAATAGGCTTGAATTCTCAGAAATTGTCCCTCAGACATACAAGTACCTAATTTTTGACAAAGGAG
>PVKC010005500.1:0-33174 GCA_004027635.1 Crocidura indochinensis | reverse complement strand
TTATCATAGTGGGGAGCCCAGATGAAGATGCAGCAAGAACCAGTCTCATCCCAGATGAAATCCAAGGACACAGGTGACATTACAATAGGTGACCCACAAAGGAAGCAGATGGTTGAGGTGACGTCAATGTGTCTAGCCTGTGTGACAGGGTAGCTTTAGCAGCATTAATGGGTTATCCAGATTTTAGTGGAGGAGGAAGGGAATGCAGCAGGGAGTGGGTGCTCAGAGGGGGAATTAATAAGCTTGTGCTAACCATCTGTACATCACCCCAAAGAGACATCCGGGGAGCATCTGGGCTCCCAGACTGAAGGATTGGTCATTTCCACACATTTCTTGTGGAGGTGTACTGGAGGGTGGATGGCATTTCTGATAGGGCTTGAAGGGAACATTGTCAGAGCTGTGGGTTCTGAACCTTCTAAAATCTGCTGGATTTTTTTTTTAGAGCCACAGGAATTGTTTGTCCCTGCTAATAAGGTTCCTTTTTCCTGACCACACTCCTAGATGGAATCTGGTGACAGTTTAATTTCCTCAAGTCACAGTGGGCTAGAACCCCAGCCAGGACACTCTTAGGGACAGAGACATTAGGTGACCCAGAGCAGCTAGGCTCAGGGTTCTAAAGATGGCATTAAAAGGAAAGCATAGATCGGGAATCCTTATAGATCTAGGGAAAACTCATGCTTGGTTCACAAATAAATATTCTTTCTCTTTTTAAATTTGGATTTTTTTTAACCCTAGTCTTTTTTTTTTTTTTTTGAGCACCCAGCAGTGCTCAGGGGATATTCCTGGCTCCATGCTCAGAAATCGTTCCTGGCAGGCACTGGGGACCATATGGGATGCCGGGATTTGAACCAATGACCTTCTGCATGAAAGGCAAATGCCCCACCTCCATGCTATCTCTCCACCCTGGATTTTTTTTTAATTTTACTATTTTATCTATAGTCACTGTGATTTCAGGCATATAAGTTTCAACATCAATCCCTTTGTCAGGGTCTACTTTCACCTACCAATGCCCCCCCCACCTCATTTGCTTCCTATCAAACTGCTTCTATAGGAGGTGCCTTTTTAGGGGCCAGTGAGGTGGTGCTAGAGGTAAAATGTCTGCCTTGCAAGTGCTAGCCAAGGAAGGACCGTGGTTCGATCCCCGGGCATCCCATATGGTCCCCCTCAAGCTAGGGGAAATTTCTGAGAGCTTAGCCAGGAGTAACCCCTGAGCATCAAATGGGTGTGGCCCGGAAAAAAAGAGGTGCCTTTTTTCATCATATAGATTCTTGCACTGTTCTTTACAGTACAGCTGCTGATAGCGTTTCATACATAATGCTTTCAACACTACTTTTTCCTCTTGGCTAAATGCTTCCCTCTACCATAGGTATTTCCGACCCCTCCACACATTCTATCATCCAACTGCCTTCAGGGCATGACATCCTATTGAATACTAGCTCTCATAATCTTTATTTGCATTGCTTTGGGGTATTCGTTACTTCACCATTATTCCATCATTTTCCACATATGAGAAAAATTATTTTGTGTTCATTTCTAACTAACTTCACTAAACATGATACTGAACACTGTACATCTGCTGGGTTCACTTAGGATAAGAGCAACATTTGGTATTTTTTTCACCCTTCACCCTTGTCCTGCTGAGACCTGTGCTCAAATTTCAACTCTTAAGTCTGCCGGTTGGGCAATATCTCACTTAAATTTAGGGATTTCCTCAGGATAAGACCAAGACAAAAAGTCCAGTGATTGGGTGTGCAACAAGGTGGTCTGTACACAGAGAAAAAAATGGGAAAATGTACACACATTAACCTACACACGTCTTTCCTTTTTATTTAACTTTATTTTGGGCCACACCCAGTGGTGTTCAGAGATTACTCCTGACTCTGTGCTCCTAAAATCATTTCCTGTAAATTTGGGGACTATATGAGATGCCAGGAATTAAACCCAGGTTGGCCACAAGCAAAGAAAACACCCTAACCACTGTGCTATCGCACTGCCCCCCACACTCCCTTCTTTCTTCTCACTTCTGCCATGTCCTTCAACCACCTCTGAAACAGGATGGTACATGGAATTTTCACCAACTTTATAACTTATTCTCTGAGACATATTCATTCTGAAACATATTGAAGGAAACAAATAGAAAAGGCAAGAGTCCATGATTGATTTGCTTGTAATTTTGTTGTACTGACTTCATCGGTGAGTTAACACAATCCTGCTAGTCTATAGTACTAGACATGTCAGAAAATCTCTGGCTTTTCATTCCTAAGGTGTTGGTGGTGATTCTTCCTTTGAAGATTGCTCCTTAATTTTCAGGCTGCTGTTTGTTCTCTCCTCTCCCACTTAGGATCACTAGGAAAGGATACTTGAGTCCCTCAAATTAGATTTGATATCTCACTACTCAGCAGAGTTTATGTGAAGCTTAAATGAGCTTGTGCGGGGAAAGTGCCTTTCCAATTGGAAGGCATCACACAAATGGAAAAATAATATGATTTTGATTGCTGCGCGTGTCATACCTGAGCCTTTCATGTCACTGAAGTCCATCTGTACTGGTAATAGTGATGGTGAGTGAAAGTTGTTGAGTGCTAACAATGGACTCTGTGCTAGGTTAGCAGTTTACACACATCATTTCAATCACTGTCCAAACAGTCTTGCGAGATTACTACCTCACAAAATACAAAGTTGGGAAAACAGAAACCTGGGTTTATGACATTCATCATAATCTTCTGGATAAGATCCTGGGTTCTGTAATTACTTATGAGCTAGTCATCAGGTAGTTTTAGATCTTGTTTGTTAGGTAGTTTGTTTTGCTTTACCATCAGATATAAAATCTTACAAATCACATTTTCAGGATGCCATTTTCCTGAGTGATACTTTTCTTTCAATGACAATCTGAATTCTAGATTAAGCAGAAGTATATCAGTTTTAAGATCCATGTGTTTCTCTTCCTTCTTATCTAGACATACCTGATCCCATTTCAATTAAATGTAAATTGATCATCACCCATAATCAGCTATATATTTTGTTAGTGAGAGCTAGCTGACTGCACATATGCATCATGGTAAATGAAAGGCAGAAATCTGGATAAGATTAGTGTGAATAGATCAACTCTATTTATGATTGTCCAGAAATGTATTGGACTAAATACCGCATTCATGGACAATCATGGGTCTGAGTATCAGAAGTTTGTTGTACAACATCCTACAAATATACTTTTATGGGATTTTCTCCATGAATTGAGTCACATTTTATATGTAGGTTGATAATTCTTTATATTTAGTAATGATATAAGTTCCTCAATTTTAAAACATAAAACATGTACAGCTTATTTTAAAATTACACATAATGGAATTTTGTTTAATGAAGCCACTACAGTTTAGATGTGAGGACCTAAAGACAAAATGAGGTTTTATCCTGTGTTAGATATTTGGAAGGGGAGAGTGTCTGTGGCTTGTAGGCTGAAAGTCCTTTGTAAATACTTAGTGGGATATGAATCATCAGAGATGTTTTTCTCTGAAGTTAAAAGCTCTAATATTCAGGACTTTAGTGAGGTAGACCAATTGTATCCACATATACATTTTTTATTTAAAAAATGGAAATTGAGTTATATTTTGTGTTCCATAACTCCTACAGAAGTGAAAAATGTACAATCTTTTAAATTCCAACATAACCGAAAGAAAGCTTTCTGTCAATTTTCTGGGAAAAAGAACATCCCAGAAAAAAAGCACACAATTAGAAAGAAATGCCATTTTAGAGATTTATAAATAAAATCATAGTGTTTCAATGCTGATTTATTCAACCCCTTTTTTTTATTTTTTTATTCAACCCCTTTTAATTTCCTTCCAGACCTCCCAACTCAAATGATAGTGTGTCTTTGTGTATATAATGAAAGCAAACTAATTGTCTCATTTTATTAAGACATAAGTCTTAGCTATACTGGAAACCATAACTTTGTTTTTAACCAAAAGTAACCGAACTTTGGGGAAAAATTCTTCTGTTCATCAATGGTCCTAATGAGTTGCCTCAGACATTCCGAGATTCATCTTGAGAACCCAGAAAATATTTTAAGTATTTTTATGCTCATTTGCCCTGCTTATCAACAGAGGATTTCCCCAAGAACAACAGTGACTCTGCCAGGTAAAGTTCAGTTCTGGTGAGCTCTCTCCCCCAATTGCCATGCATCAGGCACTTTGTGAGGCACTCTCTAGTTCTCAGAAATTGAGAAGCTAAGTGCTATACTTTACAGAGGGCCTACAGGCTGAAAGAATATTTACCTCAGACTTATAAAAGAGTAGCAGAGCTGGGTCACTTCCTGTGATTCTCATAGAAGTGGCAATAACAATAAAAAATACCGTATTTTTTAATACCTTTAGATGCATCTTCCTCCTCACCCCCCCCCCCAAAAGAAAAGATGTGTCTTGTAGAGCAAATGTCACTTGGAGCTAAAGCCTGAGTGCAGGAAAGGAAAGTATCAAAATACTATGTGGATCTTATAGTCAGATGCGTCTTAAAGAACGAAAAATACGATAAATACAAAGTCACCAAGCTGAGCTGAAAATCACAATTGGCTTGTAAACCCTCCTATTACGCATCGTGGCTTCACCACTCTCCTACGACTGCTGCTTCTATTGCCCACACCCTCATTCCTCAGACTGAGAGGCTGCCTGGGCATTTGCAGACTCATCTTCCTCCCAGAAACTTTCTGCCTCCGTGTCTGGCCCTCCCTTCAGTTAGTTCTGATTCTGAGCCATCAAGAATTCTGTGAGATCTTTAGTCTTTGTCTGATCTTGTTCAAATTTGGTGAATGACTCTATATCCAGACTATTGCATGAATGAGGGGCCTTCTACTAGGAGTCTCTCTCTCATTGTGTTTGTGTGTATGTGTATGTTTGTGTGTGTAAGAGACATAGCCAAGAGAATAAGCTTATTAAACAGAGATAAATAATTTACCTATAAACATTTCCATGAAATTGACTCTTTCTCAAAAATCTGGATGACAGCCAGAAGTCTTTTGAGATGGCAACTCACCAGGCATGTAACCTACAGTTGCTGTGTCTCCCTGTCCCATTATTAATCTTGCTCACAAACCCCAGCCATGCATCCTCCACATAAAACCCCTCTATGATGTCTCCATAGCAAACCCACCTGTCTAGCAGCCTCCTTGCCTCACATGTCAGCTGGACTAATATTGCCATTGGGTGAGAGCAAGTCTCAGGCTGCAGAAAGAGGCCAAGCTTGCTAATGAGATTATATTGGTGGAAAGTAGTAAGGCTCAGACTTCTGACCAGACCCAGCCTTCAATCTTTCCAGCCTCCCTTTTTTAATTCCTCCTACCACAGCCTGTTGAGTAGCCAGACGTTCATGCTCATTTCTCATTTGTGTTCCAACGGTCACCATGCTTTATCAGGAGATGTGGCTAGATCAGCACTGGGGTGAAGGAAGCTCTTTCATGTGCTTTTCAGGTGTGTGCACCCAGGATCATCTAGAGCCTCTGTGGGTCTTCATGCTTCCGCCTTTCATGCTAACAGATGCTGAGATGATCTCTCAAAACTCTAGCTTGAGGTCTGCTCCTTTGAATGATCTCATTCATAATGATGAAGCCCATAAATTCAGAGGAATGTGAGGCACATTCCTGACCTGTCGGTGACTATGGGAACAAGCTGCTGTTTCCAGGTGGGGCCCCCTGAGTTCAGGACAAGTGATCCTGTGGCTTTTGTGTTCTGTTTGCTCAGCTAAGAGTTGAGCCAGCCTGCTGGGCTTTGGAAAGTTCAAAATAAGGTCTAAATCACCTTTCCTCATTACAGGCTGCTGGCTGGCTGGGTGACATTGAGCTCAGCTAGGTTGGGATGGAGAGAAACCAAAAGCAGCTTTGTCATCAAATTCAAAGTGTAAGTTTTGTTCTTATTCTGGGATCAGACAAGAGTAGGAGATTCCCAAAGGATTATCATCAAATCAATTTCCCAGAAGCAGAAATTGATGAATGAATCAAGGACATTGTATAGAGGAGACTCAGGGAGACGAAAGGTTCATGTAAACCCCCTGACACTCAAGCATGTGGTTGCTTATCTCCAGAGTAGCGCATGCTTTGGACAATCACCAAATGTCATTCATGTGCAAGCTTTCACCTGCTAGCTAGCTTACTAATCTTCAAATCCATTTCCAATTGCCTCAAGTTCAGGAATCATGTAAAATAGACTCGATCCCTGACATTCAAAAATGCTTCACACTTACCAAGCGCCTTTTGTGTGTAATTGTGATTTTACAACTAATTACTCAAAAAAAAGCAACATTCAGTGCCAACAAAAGAAGGAAAACAATGAATGAAACGATAAAAATGGCCTCGTCGTATTTCCTGACCTTCATTTTCCTTTTAGGCTGGGTTAGATACTGATAACATAGACCCACAAACAGGCCTACGTGAGGGACATTGATTTTTAGCTCTATTTTTCTAAAGTCGGCCTGTAGTCTGCAAACTTTGCGTTTTCAGCTGCAAGGGTTAGAGTCTGTGGTTCTCTGAAGCAAATCTCCATAATTTTTTACTAAGCTCTCAAATGCTTTTCAATTTTCCTTGAACAGCAACAACAATGACATGATTTGAAAGGGTGCAGAGAAATATAAGTCAATCCACTTGAATCACTTCTTGTGAGTTTGTTGTTAATTTTTATGTAAAAAATATGAAGGAGTCCATAAAGCAAACATATTTGTCATTGACTTCACCTTCCATTTGTACAGGAGTAGAAAGTATTGGAGAAATGAGGCAGTTGTAGAGTATGGGATTCAATGAAAGAACATGGTAAGCATGGTGTAAACATATATCAAGGCATAGGCTGAGAATAGACTGGAAAGGGGCTAGTAGAAAGGTTGGAACGTCTTGGAGTTTCACCAGTTGCCAAATGTTAGCTTTCCAGTGTCATGTTGAGTGAGCACATACATGCTAGGGGACTATAAACTACCCCACAACCACTCATGATTATCCGATTTGGAACTACCCTCAGTGTGTTCAGTGTGTTGATTTATTAACCCTATTTAATATATGAGTCAATGACACCCAGAAAGATTTGAATTTTATATTGGCCCAAGAGAGTAGCATCTCCAGAGTGAAAAGTTTTCTTAGCCTGCTAAATGATCCACCTCCAAAGAGGCATTGTCACAGGTCACCAGAGAATGTAAATATTACTATTTTCAGGATATCTCTAAATGGATGTTTGTCCTTGTAGTATGCAATAACAACAAATGTACATTGATATGCATGATTTGTTACTGCGACTTCAGATCAATGTAGGTCGACAAGATATCTCATAAACCTGGCTTTCCCTGCTCCTCATGACAGTTTCCAGTTTTGCCCAATACCTCCTTCTGAGATTTGAGGCAATATGTTGTACTAATATGAAACAAGATATATTATTAAATGACATGGATGATGTGAATCATTATGCTAACCTACAGATAAGAAAATATGATGGAAACATTTAGAAACTTATTACCTATTGCAAATACCTGGATTATCAAAACAATAGCACTGCTTCCTCAAATACTGAAAATTTAGGGCATCTGAATCAGAAAATGGGGGATCACTCTGGTCCAGGAAAGACTTTCATCAAACATTATTAGAAGACTAGATTTGGGGGCGCCAGGCGGTGGCGCTGGAGCTAAGGTACCTGCGCTTAATTAGGACGGACCGCCGTTCGATTCCCCGGTTCCCCATATGGTTCCCCGTGCCTGCCAGGAGCGACTTCTGAGCGAATAGCCAGGAGTAACCCCTGAGCATCATCGGGTGTGACCCAAAAACCAAAAAAAAAAAAAAAATAGAAGACTAGATTTGATCATACATTTAATATAAAAAGGGCTTGTTTTCCCAGTGCTGCCTAAACACCAGATCCTATTAGCCACCTCACCAAACAGGACTCACTTACTCTCTTATCATTCTGTCCTCCCCTTATATTGTGATTATGTAAACTCATCCTTCAGATACCCTCCATTTGTCTCCCACAAGGTCTATGAGATAGCCTTCATGGTCAAAAGAAGCAGAGCTGATGTGTCTGCTGGTCTTTTGTACCATTGCCTCCAGCATCTGGATTTCAGGGCAGGTACCAATCTTAATGAAGCTATCCTGTACTACTGTAAATTTCTCTGGTCACTGCAAGGCATGGTGACTAGGTTTCTGCCATTGTGTATGGCAATGACAAAACGTAGCCCAGGTTGCATGGCCTATAGCTTGAGTCAGTTTGCCATGACCTCATGAGCCTTCTTAATGTCTCATAAACTCCTTTTTCTCCTCTTAGAAAAGATGGGGCAATGGGACATGTGGCCTCTTAGCACTGACTCACAAGAATTATGTGTCTACAAGACAACAGTAATTTGTATTGCATGACTCATATTGAATAAAAAACAAGTTCGCATTAAAGAATTGTGCATTCCCAGTTAATTAATCGCCCCTGTAAATGTTGGGGTGGATTATTAGTTAGTCACACACTTTTTTTGTACGTTCTCAGAATGAAGACAGGTGTGCCTCTTTGGCTCACTCTAATGGTTCGTGCTTGAGTGGGTCTAGCTTGCTTCTGTAATTCTCTACACCCTCTTCATTAAACGCAATCTAAATACTTAACTGTGCAAGTGTGTTATTATAATTTAAGACTGTCCACAAATATTTCAAAGCTGATTAAGTTAGTGATGCTCTACTTTTCATGGCTTGAAAAGAACATAATCCAATTCCCTTTCCTTTACAGGGTTGAGATGAGAGTTACAGAGAGAATAAGGAAGTTTTCTACGATGATGGATCTAAAGATATTTAGTGAGATTGCTCCCTGAGCAAGGACATTTATTGTGCATTTAAATGAAATGGCAGTGTGTGTAGAGATAGGACAGAGGTGTCAGCATTTGCCATGCCTGCAGCTGATATGGTTCTATCCTTGGAATTAGTGAGTCCCCATCTCTCTGGGTAAACCAGAGATACACCAGGGAGATCCAGATCATATCCAAACTATTGCTGAGTCTGATCAGCACCAGCTCCTCATGTATTGTCATAGAGCAATCAGTCTAGTTGGCCATGAATTGCCTAGAAGTGAGAATAAGTCCCCTGAGTACCATTTGGGAAGTCCTTCCCCTTTAAAAAGTGTTATCAGGGGCTCGGGGGATAGCATGGAGGTAAGGCGTTTGCCTTTCATGCAAAAGGTCATCGGTTCGAATCCCGGTGCCCCATATGGTCCCCCGTGCCTGCCAGGAGCAATTTCTGAGCATGGAGTCAAGAGTAACCCCTGAGCACTGCCGGGTGTGACCCAAAAACCAAATAAAATATATATATATATAATATAAAAAAGTGTTATCAGATTAACATTAAACATTATCAGATTAATGTCAGCATTATCTAAAAACAGTAAGCCTAAATATATATGAAAATATGTGATAATCAGGAGAAAATTCTGTGGTTACTTGAACTATATAAAACATGAATGAAACTCATGTTCACATGTGGATATATTATTAGGTGTTTCTCACATTTTCATCTAAGTTATTAAGAAATTTCATTCAAATATTTATATTTCAATATTTCACTCAAAAATCCTTTTTATTTACCACTAAAAGTGTTTAGAAATTTAGGGGCCAGAGAGACAGCACAGCGTTTTGGCGTTTGTTTTGCTCATAGCTGACCTAAAATAGACCTTGGTTCAATCCATCTCGTCCCATATGGTCCAATGAGCACAGAGCGGTTTCTGAGCACATAGCCAGGAGTAACCCCTGAGAGTGAACATCACCGGGTGTGGCCAAAAAAAGCAAAAATACATAAAAATAAATAAATAAATATAAAAGTAAAAATAGAAAAAATAAAAATAAATGTTTAGTAATTTAAATGATCACATTGTGATTTTACTTCTAATGATAACAAGACTTACATGCTATCTTCAAGTTTGGTATCCTATGTAGGATATCATTGTAGGTACTTTAGAATTATAAAAAATTAAAATTAGTGGTAGAGTTATTATTAAGGATATTTGTGGGTTTTTTTAATTGAATTTTCTTTTTGAAGAGTTGAGGATTGAACTCAGGGCCTCACACATAAAAGGCAATTGCTTTAACTTTAGTATGTATCCCAAGTTTGCATAGTTAATTATGAGAAAAATGTCAACTTTTATATTCTAATGTATATTTCAATATTTCTGTAGACAATGTTTTTTGGAGTTGTGGTTCTGAATTTCAGCTTGGGAATTTTCTAGTGTCTCCAAGTGTTTCCAAGGTAAAAAGTTACTGTCGGGCCCTGGAGATAGCATGAAGGTAAGGCGTTTGCCTTTCATGCAAAAGGTCATCAGTTCTAATCCCGGTGCCCCATATGGTCCCCCGTGCCTGCCAGGAGCAATTTCTGAGCATGGAGCCAGGAGTAACCCCTGAGCACTGCCGGGTGTGACCCAAAAACAAAACAAAACAAAAAAAGTTACTGTCAACCGAACTTCTGAGACTCTAGGAGGCCTTGGATCCTAATGGATTAGCAGATATAGATTTGCTTTTTTATAAATACATTCATTATTCAATTGAATCACCTTGAGACACACAGTTGTTCATCATTGAGTTTCAGTCTACAATAAACAATATCCTTTACCCATTCACATTTCCCACCACCAATTTCCCCAGTTTCCCTCCCCTGCCTCTCTATGCACTTCCCTCTCTTTTTCTTTTCCTTTTAGACACTAGAAGTAGTTTATTACATTTTAAATGTTATAGAGTTGAAAAGACTAGAACACATGCTTTGTTTTGCATTCAGGAGGCCAAGTTTAATGTTATCATCAAATCACATGGTTCCCTGAGATTCTGTGGGAGTGATATAGAACAATGCTTCGGGAGTGGCTCCAGAGGATCACTGGGTTTGGCACTCAAACATACAAACACATAATTAAAGCAATAAGATCAGAGACTAAATATAATAAAATTATAGTAAAAATTTGAAGCAAAAAACATTTTAAAAAAAATCTAAGCATAACTAGAGCACATGCTTTATGCATATAAAATAACAAATTTAATAAAATATTATTTATGGCATTTAGAATAACTGCATAAAGAAATGCAAATATGTAACGGTGATCATCCTTTGAACCAGACTATGGGAAGACAAGGCAATAAATGGAGTAGATGAAAGATGCGACAAAGACATATAAATTAATGGGGGGGGGACAGGCTTAAGGGAATCTAGGTGTTAAGGAAGGATAGAACTAAATATACAAACCACAGAGTCAACAACACTGAATTATGAAATCTTAAATTTAACCACAAAACATAAAAAGAGGTGCCTGTCAAGATGGCAGATAAGAAGGAGAAAGGGGCAGGCAGTATGGTATAGAACTTAGGAACACTGATGAAAGAAAGTTGGCAATGGCGGTGTGATCAGTACTGGAACATGTTGTGTCTAAAACTCAACTATGAAGACCTTTTTAAATCATTGTGCTTTAATAATAAAAAGAATGATTTTTAACATAAGACATATTTGGATGTACCTTAATGAGATCATGCAGGGTTACCTTCAAAATATCAAGTAATCTACCCTGTGAAGCAATGCATATCCATTTTATACTGTTTCCATTGCTAGAAGAGCAGTAAGCAAAAGCTAGGACTCAGAGACCAGGCTTGAATTAGAGGTCAAATTGTCTCTCCAGTTAAAGGTGGTAGTTCCAGGAACAAAAGCCCCTTCAAGGAAAGTCTCAGAAGGTGCTGACAAGTGAGATATAGAGGGTCCCAATCTAAAATATGGGCCTCCTTCTGAAAAGTAGAGAGTCACATGGAAAAGGTGAGGTGAGATCCAGGCAGAGACTATAAGTATTGATGGCAGGTCAATGACTGAAGAACATTCCCAGACTCTCATTGGGAGCACAGGCCTCAACGTCTTCATTGCTTTTTCTAGAAATCTGGAGGAGCACCTAGTTGTGTCTTTAGGCTGCCCCATGTGAAGGGTCACAAAAGTCCTAAGATGCTTATTAACACTTATATTATTATATACAAAATACAGGAACTATTATGGAATTCCCAGGAAAATGAGCTCTTAATGATCCATAACTGATAATTGATAATTGTATATAAATATATAATGATGTATCATTATATAGACAACCTACATTCAGCAACCTACTTGAGCATTTGCTTGCAGCTCTTCTACCCAGTGGAGTTCTTTCTGAATGCCAACTTCCAATTGTATGAAATGATTCTCTCTTTCCTGAAACAGCTTATTTTCATGATAACCTTCAGGTTAATTTTGAACTTCAAAGCTGAGAAGTTTCACATTTGAAATTTATGCCATGCCCCACGATGCTCATAAAGTGAGTCAACCCTCCGTTCATTATGTTTGTTAAACATTAAACACCCACTGTTGCCCAATTTGTAGGATAGTTGTGTTTTGTTTTTCTTCTCTTTTTTTTTCTTTTCTGGAGCTAATGCAGAGACCTGCTTTCCTCAATGAAACTTTTATGATGCATGTTGTTATCAACTGAAGCTGCTCACCTGCAATGAGATATATCACAGTCATGAAGACAAAAGTTTTCTAATATTATTTCACCTTATTTATAGAAAGGACTTTTTTCATACAATCAAGATGTTATAGACACTTTTAAACTTAACGGACCTGAGTCCTCACTAGAACAAGTTTGAGGCACAAAGAAAAGTAATAAATAAAAAAAGGGATGAATTAGCCTTGGTAGCATATGCAAACCTTCAGGATCACTGGAATCTACCCAAAACTTATAAAAATCCTTTCTCTAGAAACATCCAGAAAATGTGGTCCTGCCAAGCACCAAGCAAGTCTTTATTTCATAATTTTAATCACCAAAACTGTGATAAAATACATTTCTACTATTTAGGACACCAATTTATAGCACTTTAAATGGAAATCACAGATACTAATATAATATAAAATATAATATGATATATATGTGCATATGTGTGTATTTATTTATATTACTTATATCTATTTACTTCTATGTAGCATTATAAATAGTTGTGGATTAACTATGACTACTTTGTATCAAAAACATGAGAAACACATTATGGAATTTCTTGCCTTTTCTATTTCTCAAGATATAACCTATAGACATGAAACACAGAAAACACCACTTTCTGGCAGGCAATATGTATAAAGATAAAACATAATCATTGACTTACCATTCACAGTGGTGGAACTGTGAATTCTGTGAGGTTATCTGATGTGATGGGCCACAGATGAGAAGCAAGGTGTAAGACTATACTTTCAGGGATCATTTCTATAGGATGAGAAGCAAGGTGATATAAGTTGTTCGAAATGTGTATTCACAAATGAAGAAAATAAAAAAATAGTTGTTATATTTCTGCTTATTATCTCAAGAACACACCTAAGCAATATTTTATGAGCATTTATGAGTAAGGAAAGAAAACTTATCTTGTTTCTCAAAAAATTAGGTGTTATTTTAAATGAAGACATTATCTGTAAGTGGATTGTGTCACTGAATGTTTCCATATTGCCAATAATTTTGCTACAGTCAGCATATCATTGACAGAGTAAGTTTGACTTCTGGATATCTGTTTCATAGATGTTAGCCAACATCCTGACACTTAACATCCAAGATTAGCTTTTGGTCTGAAGGAAAGACAATGAAAAGACCATCTAAGTATACTCAAGAAATCTGAAATTGAGGGTTTTTTTCTGATTAAACAATCTTCATATCAATTAACAACATGGTTAACTATGCAATTCTTGTGGGAATGTGACTTTTTGTAGTCATTATGGAAATGTATGGTGATGCTTCGAAATATTATAAATCCATTGCACATAGAACAGTTCTCCTACCTTGGGATATCTACCAAAAGTATTGTGAATATACTAATTAAAATAGATATATGCACCCTCACTTTGATTTCAGTTTAACCTATAATAAACAAACCTGGAAACTGAACCAAATGCATGTTATAAATAATGGAAAAAGATATGATGTATACACAAATGAACACATTGTTCAGTTACAAAAATGTGAATTTCTACCATTTGCTAGAATATAAATGGATCTCAAGGGTTCTGTGTTTGATGAAATAAACCAAAAACTAACATACTAGGAATATTTTATATATATTGAAAAAAGAACTAAATAAAGCAAAAGAAGCGTCTTTTTTTTTTTTTTTATTTTAAGGCTTGTATCTGGCAACTAGAAAGAAAAGGTCAAAGGGTAATTTAGATAAAGGGCATAATGGTATGATTGAAAAGTAGAATTGGACTTCCAGTCTCTTTTTTTTGGTTTTTGGGTCACACCCGGCAGTGCTCAGGGGTTACTCCTGGCTCCATGCTCAGAAATTGCTCCTGGCAGGCACGGGGGACCATATAGGGCACTGGGATTCGAACCGATGACCTTTTGCATGAAAGGCAAACGCCTTACCTCCATGCTATCTCCCGGGCCCTGGACTTCCAGTCTTAATTTAATGTATATATTTATTGAAAATTAAGGATTCATTTCTGAAAATACATGGTCTTAAAAAACAATGTTACTTCAATGGGATCAACAGGGAGTTAACCATAAATAAATAATTATAAAGTGAAGCTTATACAAAATGTGAGTCTATTCCTAGATCTACGTTTCACTAAGAGCAAAGAATGGGTCATTGATCATTTATTTTCTGTAGCATTCACCAAGGTGCTACTTACCAAAGTTAGGAAAATAAAAGTTAGATCAAACAATGTTGTCACTCTAAAAAAAATGGTCTAGTGGGGCCCTGAGAGATAGCACAGCGGCGTTTGCCTTGCAAGCAGCCGATCCAGGACCAAAGGTGGTTGGTTTGAATCCCGGAGTCCCAAATGGTCCCCTGTGCCTGCCAGGAGTTATTTCTGAGCAGACAGCCAGGAGTATGCCCTGAGCACAGCCAGGTGTGGCCCAATAACCAAAAAAAATAAAATAAAATAAAATAAAATAAAATAAATAAATAAAAGACTCTAAAGAATAGTCTAGTGAAGGAATGTTGGAAGATTTGAATAAGGCTATTTGGTTTCGTCTCTTTCTGCTTCCTTTTCTTCTTTCTGTTCTTTTCTATTCTCTGCAACCACAATTGCCACTATAATTTCTGAATCCTGAAGATTGGCGTCATTGATTGAAATTTGGTCTATCGGTATCACAAAATTTCTACGTACATCTATTCTTAACTTGGGTACGAGCACTTTCAAGTTCTGCACGGGATATTTGGTTATAATTTGGATTTTCCAAAGGAACAGACTGCTGTAACATGTTTGGGTAGACTTAAAAGCATTCCTAAATTTGTGTGAATCCACTTGTGTGGATTACAGGAAGGTAATGAGCCTGTGTCTGATTTATAAAAGAAATCAAGAAAATGTTGGGTAATGCAAGGCACTCAGCAAATATTCTTATTCTTATCAATAAAACACATTATTTTACATGAATATGTTTTGTTAGAAAGATTTTTTTCCTTTGTGAAAGCGTATGTTATCAAAAAATAAGCAAGTGAAAATGAAATTTCGTGTGCGAAGTGTCAGCACAAATTGGCCTTTCTTTGTCAGTCGAAGAGGTAATTAGATCTATTTCTAGTTTTCAAAAGCCATTAATTTCTTGGTATTGCTACATCAAGTGTAAGGAGATTACCTTAAGAAGCTCTTTTAAAAGGACAAAATAATGAATCTTTGTAAGGAGTTAAGAGTGTATATCCCAAACCCTAAAATATGACAAGACGTTTATTTAAGAGGGAACAATTTTGCCATGCAAAAGATTAGAGCTGGATAGAATAGCACTATTTTTTATATTCAAAGTGTTACTTAATTTTATTTCAGTTGTTTATATTGGAGGAGCACTTGGTAGTGCTCAGGGCTTACAACTGGCTCTGCATTCAGGTTAACATGACTAGTAGGGACCCGGGAGATAGCATGGAGGTAAGGTGTTTGCCTTTCATGCAAAAGGTCATCGGTTCGAATCCCGGTGCCCCATATGTTCCCCCATGCCTGCCAGGAGCAATTTCTGAGCGTGGAGCCAGGAGTAACCCCTGAGCACTGCCGGGTGTGACCCCAAAACCAAAAAAAAAAAAAAACAAAACCCAAAAACAAAACAAAACAAACAAAAAAAACATGATTAGTAGTGTTTTATGTGCTGGAATTTGAACCTGGGTGGCCATGTTTCAGGCAATCACCTTACCTGCTCCATTATGTCTACAGCCCCTAGAGTGTTCAAACTTTATATGGATGTCTCTTTCACTATCTCTTTCATTTTTGCCCTTATTTTTTAAACCATATTTTTATCTTTATCTTATTAAGTTTATTCCCATACACTTGTATATTAAAATAAAATAAAGCCGACCAAGAACAAATACACAAAAAGCAAATCAAAACGAAACAAAACAAAAACTGCCCAAATTTTATGTGATTAAAGATTAACCTTTTGGGGATCAAAAATGTTTTAAAAAATTGCTTTTGGGAGCTGGAATTCTAGTATAGTAGTTAGGTACTTGCCTTGCAAACAGCTGACTCCAGTTCAATCCCAGCATCCTATATGGTCCCCTACGCCTGATAGAAGTGATTCCTAAGGGAAGAGCCTGAGAAAAACTGGGTGTGGCCCCCAAACCAACATAATAAAAGGTTTTATATCTATTTGTATAATTGAAGGGTAATTGAAGTTGAAATACATGAGGAAAAAAGCAAGCAGGGAAGGAAGAGAAGGTAAAAAATCAATGGGGAAACCAAAAACAAACTAACAAATAATATATGGTAGAAGTGAGTCAAGAAAGGCTTGATATGAAGGAAACATCCATGGGGTTTTCGCCCTGAGATAGAACCTCCCTGAGGTTTGAGGAGTCTCTGTTGATCAAGTCTAGGATATTTTTAGGAGGTCTCTGGCCACACATAGACTCAGACATCCTGCTATTTCATGGCCCTTTAAGCAGAAATCATGTGAATGTTGCAAAGAGCATCCCAAGGAACAGAATTGTGGGTGGATCAGGGCTTGAACTGAGTCTGAGTGACTAATTCTGAGGAGGTCTTGCTTAGAGGAATTCAGAGGAACACAGGCAATTGCGCTGTTACTTCACCTAAACCTAAAACCCAGATAAAGACATATGATTCATATCTTAAGGGCAGGGAAGGGGGAGGAAAAAGAAAGTAAGCAGCAATAAGTATGTGACTGAAATTTGACTGGGAGTTGCAGACATGAAGTTACTCATTTTTCCAAAGAAAGCTTATTGTTTTTCTTGGCAATGAAGTCATTGAAATTATAAGGGGTCAAGGCATTTCCTCAGTGCCATAAAACAATATGGGTGGATACCGTTTCTGAACCATTCTTTCTTCTGGAGATTTTTTTTTCAGCTATTATTCTTTTCATTTCCTTTCTCATGGTACATGGGCTCCGTATGAGATATGCTAGTAACAGTACTTACAAAATCTAGGAAGAATTTCTGCCTTCTCCCTTTCTTGTCTACTCAATAATTATATATGAACCCCAGGAATAGATGTGCTCATCTTAGAGGGGGGGCACTTGAATCTGTTTTGATATAAGAGCCTCCTACCATCTGGATAGTTTTTACTCTAGGCTCAGGAACACAATATTCTAAATCGCAACATTTTCAATATTCATGTTGGGCCAATAAATTAGAAAAAGGTTTTGAGATGTTAAAATGAGATAATGGGAATTTCCTACCTATAATTCCAATATCAAAAATAGCTGCATTTTTGTTGAAGACTGTTGCATCTCTTTCTTTTCCATCTAATCTATCATCTATAACCAATCTGCATACTCATTCACTTTATCTCTATATTTATTCTATCTAATATAATGGTATATATGATGCTTAAATAAGCACAAAATGTATAGAAATGTAAGATGGCTATTTTTGGACATTTTAGATACTTAAATATTTTCTCTATACATTAATAAGTAAAAAATAAAGTATAACTAAGTTTCAACCTTTAATGCTGCAACCGTTCAAGCAAAAAAATGTAAGCTATATCTTTATTTAAGTATTTATCTGGAGCTGCTTTTGTCAGTGGTTAGGTTTTATTTCTTATTCTGAGTTCCAAAGTCACTCCTGGGGGTATGGACAGGGTCATATGTAGTGAGTTGCTAGGAGTGGAATTCGGGCACTTGTAAGCCAAACACACTGCACATTGTACCATTTCTCCAGACTCCAAAGCCCTGAAAACTGTTGCCAATATAAACATGGTGTCCCTAATTTTATTTTAAAAAATTTTCCCAGTTGGATTTCTTTTTCAGAGCCGATGTCTGCGATTGTAGTAAACCGAGAATCTGGAAGCAAGAACCAAAAGATGAGAGACTAGAAACATGGGGTACACCCTCGCTTGTTCCCACAGATGTTAAAACTGGTAGTGAGTCCTCTAAGTTTAGTGGCTGTGCCAAAGGATTTGTGCACCTTGGCTTGCTCCCTCAGAATCATTTTTTGCAATAAGAGAGAAATGCAGGTTATACAGTATTGTGTTAGGTTTTGTCCTGTGTCCCACCAGAGGCATCTCTGAGCTCTGTGAGGACACAGGGGATCAAATGCAATCAGGCATGGGTGACCCAGTAACTCAGCGAAGCAATTAGAATAGAGATTCAACATGTGAAAAGTTGATTTATGAATATTTAGTAAATAATATAATCAAGCTATGCAGTTATATTTAAATATTATGTAATTGTTTGTTTAGCATATATCCTCTCCCACCAGATTTCAGGACAATCAGCCCAGAAATGATTCATTATATGAAGTTTATATGTCATCGGAATCCTCTCTTTTATTAAGTTACTCTACTTAAAGAGAATAAAAATCAGTAACTATTGACTAGTGGGATCAATAGTGATAATTCTATTTAATTTATCTGGTCATAATTTTCAATACTTTTTAATATTGTTTATGCTCATAGAACAAGTGTCTGCCATAAATTTGATATATGGAAGATGTGTTGTGTAAACTGTGATTTTAGCTGAAAAATAGAGCTTATTAGAGATATTTAAATTAAAACTAAACCTTTTTCCTGCTATAAAAAATCTTGAATGATCAAGATATTGATATTATAATCGCTTTAATGAAGAATGGGATTATTTTTGTCTATGTGGCTTCAAATTTTACAGAGTCCAATTTGGTAAAATAAAAGATCAGTAAGATTTTTGTTTTTTAAAATATACTTCTTTTTCAAACAATTGCCCAATGAAGTCTCAGAAGACATTCATGTTTTTTTTTCTGAAGTTTTATATTGTTTCATTTATCCTGTGACATCTTTTATAGGCACAATCATTAAATAGTTAATAATGGCTGAGAGTTGCTTGCGATCACACCTTGATTCATTGCTTGAGCAAAGAACAGTGTTGCATTTTCAAAGCCACTTTGGATCCCAGGAGCTCAGCATCTGCTCAACTCAGTGCTGAAACATATATTCCTGACAACCTAGGTTGTTAGGATGTTAACAACCTAGCATGCATGACTGGAGATGCATAAAAAGCTGGGATGGGGTGAAACCTATTTGTGAAAGGCCAAAAAGAATACAGTGCCCAAACATACCTTGTATGTCCCTAAAGAACTGAGCTGCCTGTAAGGTTCAAACTCACCTTCCTGAAAGTAAAGAATGCCAATAAGATGAAAAGAGAACTCGTTGGTATTTCTGCAACTCTTTCCTGGAAAATAAATGTTTACATGGAAAAATAATGCCAGTATACACTGTGACATTTACATTCTACTTTCAAGAGAAACTCAAAGTCCAGTGGACTAGTATGTTTAAACTTTCATGTAGTTTTCTACTTCCTTCGATGTATTGCTTATGATGGGTATTTGACTTTTTTTATCCTTTATCATGCATATAGAATAATCACCAAATCATGATATGATTAACATCTCAGACAAGCCATGAAAGTCAAATGCTGTCATATACAGGAGAAGAAGAAAGGCTTCAAGGCCACTTATTAATAGAAGTAATTAATAACTTATCATCAGGTCCCCATTGAATAGAAAGTGCAGAAAAGTATTCCTAAAAGTATGTCATTTGCTCTGAATAGTTTAATGAAACTTTCTTCTCTTTCCCATTAGCATCTATCTATACAGCTTTAGTCCTTCAGCTAAATGGTTATAAAATTTCTTCTTACTGGAAAGTATCTTATTTCCCTAATTAGTATCTTGTTTGTTGTATATATTCTGATATATTACTAAGAAAATGTTTATACAGCACAAATATTACTACTATGTTAAATACTATATATACATATACATATATATAGAGAGAGAGAAAAAGAGAGAAAGAGAATGTGGCAAGTAATCTCATCTTTCAATTTAGGCATATGGCAAGCTTTCTGTATATTTGGAACCTTAAGCCTTTGAGATTTATCATGATTAAGAAAGTTATAAGGGGAGTGGGTGGGGGGAAATAAAAAAAAGAAAGTTATAAGGGACAGAGAGATAACACAGCGGTAGGGCATTTGCCTTGCATGCTGCAGACCTGGGACTAACCCAGATTCAATCCGGGACATCCCAGGTGGTTCACTGAGCCTGTTAGGAGTGATTTCTGAATGCAGAGCATGGAGTAACCCCAGAGCGCCACTGGGCGTGTCCCACAAACCAAAAATAAAATAAAATAAAATAAAATAAAGTTACTCAGTTAAATTTCATCCTTTTCTGTCTTTTCAACTTTAAGTATTGATGAACAAGATTGAAGCTTTAAAGGACCAAAATTAGGGGCCGGAGAGATAGCATGGAGGTAAGGCAAACATTTGCTTTTCATGCAGGACGGTGGTTCAAATTCCAGCATCCCATATGGTCTCCTGTGCCTGCCAGGGGCGATTTCTGAGCATAGAGCCAGGAGTAACTCCTGAGCGCTGCCAGGTGTGACTCCAAAACCAAAATAAAAAAAAAAGAACCAAAATTGAGTTAACTTTTTTGTGGGGATGTCACACTGGTTGTGCTCAGAGGTTATTTTTGACTCCATGTTTGGGATCTCTCCCAGCAGTGCTTGGGGTACCATGTGGTACCCAAATTAAACTTGGATTTCCTGTATATAAAGTGTGTACTCTAGCGTGTGGATTATTCTCATTGACCCCAAGTTATCTTCTGATATATTTATTAGTTAATTTATGATTTAATTTATTATGAAAAATAATAAAATACATCATAAGAGAATTAAAAGTAACCTATGATAAGAACGAAAATAATATATATCCTATATATACCTATACATATACATATACATACATTTTCTCTGTTTTCAAAGATAAGTTTCTTCCAATAAACCATTGCATGGGCCCCATTAATATTAGAATTATTATTGGTATGAGATTTCACATTAGCAGAGTCTGTGTGTGTCCTTTAGCCAGCTTGAATACATTACAGAAAGGAATCTTCACTCATGGACCCCTTAACTGTATAAGGAATATATGAAACTTCAAAGATGGATAGTTGCAGGCAGGTGGATAAAGAAACTTGATAGTAAGATTCTGAGCAATATAAAACTTAAGAAAATTGATGATCCTTGAAGTATTACAAAAGCACGAGAAGCACATTACTTTGAGAGGTAAATCTTGAACCTTTTAGAGATGGAGAAACTGAGGCATCATTCAGAAGCAGAAACAAAGACACCATCCAAAGAAGGGTGGACTCCTTCAGAAATGAACAATCTAAAGGCCACAGAACAAATAACAACAACAACAACAACAACAACAACAATAATAATAACACCATAACATTTCACTGCTAGTCCAGTCCATACAACAACCAGATTAAGTTTGATGTTTACCAAGAATTCCACGACAAGACAAAAATCGAACCTTTTCCCCAAAGTCAATCAAGCCAGTCTCTGGCAGTCTCTTCTCTTTAGAAGCCCATGTTCTGCCTTAAGCATCTAATTTGCTCTTTCTGTCCTCTCACACTTTTCTAGATTAAAGTCTCATCTACATAACACTGTAAATTATTTATATAAATAGAAGCGTAGCACTCAAAATTTGTTTGTTATAATAATAAATGAATAACAAAAATTCTAATTTCTGCAAGTTTCAAATAATATATTTTATGTCAATGGCTTCTGCCAAGTACTTCTCCTTAAGTGCCAATTCACTCATTGTATTCTTATTCAAAAAGCCTTTATACTGGAGTTTGGACATTGGATCGATTTTTCCCAGAGCTAAAGATCAGAGGTCAAATCATCAAATGGACTGAAGAAATCAGGGTCATAATTATAATACAATGTGATCGATTAATATTTGACATTTTATGAAATTATAGTGTTTTTAATTCATGTAATGTATTGAATGTAATTTTCAAATATAAGAAGAGTCTGGTAAAATGGGTAAATAATTGTGCTATTATATCAACAAAACCAGTGCATGCTGGCACTATAGAAAAACAGTGTATCTATCTAGAACATGAATAATCTTGCTCACGGCTCCAGAATCACTTGACGACTAAGGATATATGCAAAACAAAATACATCTCCTACTTAGAGCCAGTGTGGTTGCTGCTTTGTAAGATCTAGTCTTCTTTGCCTTGTTCAAGTTGAAACCCAGGATTATAAAATGAACAACATTTTCATTGAATCCACAGTTTTCATTAATTTACATAAAATGTAAAGGAAAATAAGAGGAAAAGGAAGTGGAAGATAAAACTCAGAGCCTCTTTTAGAAGTCCAGTTATGAGAATAAATGAAAACTACTAGAAGTTTAATTCTTCTTTTTGCCAGTTTTTTTCCTGTCTTCTTTTACAGATGGGCTGGGCTTCAGGCGTACATCAGATAGTGCTTAAGGCTCACTCCTGCCTATACACAAGGTTCTGCCTTGGTGGTGCTCAGATGACCACAGTTAGTGCCAGAGTTGGAACAAGCGTTGGTTGTATGCAAGACTCATGCTTTTAGTCCTGTACATCTTTGGCCTCTGGTGTCCTTAATAACCCATGGGAAGCATATGACTTAGTGAGAAGAGTCACATTTTACTTTAATATAAATCTTCTCTCATGTTTTTTATAAAGTAAACTGAATACTAAGCGAATATTTGTCTCTAAAATCAGCTTTCCAGACAATGCTGGTTGGGACCACCCAGGTTCTGTCTCACAGATCAGTTCTGATAGCTGCCCAGAGACTCTATTATATCTTGAAGATCATGGAGATCTCTATGTAAGTACCTTACTACCATACCCCGAGACACTATACTTTTGTAGCTCTTTTTCAAAATAGCTTCTACAGACAGTTGAATTCATAGTGGCATAAGGGAATTTCATCTGTAAATTATTGAAACCAAAACCTGATGAGCTTCTGTTAGTATCTGGAAAACATAGCCCTTGTGATGTGACACTGGTAGAGTTCGGACTCTGGGCCTGACACCTGCATCTCATGGTCACCTCACCATCGTCTCGTTGCAGGGCCTAGGACAGATGAAACCCAACATTGCTGGGTGTAAAGAGAGACAATATAGTTGGCAGAGCATTCAAAGTCTGATTCCCAATACCCTATATGATTCCCAAAGTCATTTCAAAGGTAAAATAAAAACCTGAGTACTATTGGATGTGATCTCAATTAAAAAAAAAACAAGCAATAAAAGTCCCAGCATCTTTGTATAATTTTGTTTATTGCTCATACTGGATGTCTCTGAGAGCTTAATTGTGTCTCTGTGTTCAGGATCACTTCAGGTGGACTCAGGAAAACAAGCAGGGTGCTGGGCATTGAACCTAGGTCATATACTTGCATAGGGTACACTTTATGTACTGTAATATTTTTGTAATATTTTTGTAACACCTCAAATGTATACTACTAAAAATAGATTGTTTTAGGATTACCAGACTTCTCTTGTTTCCCTTCCATTTGAAAACCATCGATGTTTGGACTAATATGTTGTTCCTTAGGAAACTTGTGAAACATCCCATGGAAAGATCATTTCTAATGCTTGTCACCTCTCATTCTACTCTACCTATGAGGAGTAAAACATAGTAAAAAGTAGAAGAGTAGAAAAATCCTAAGTAAGTACAAAATCACATATTTGTATTTTTGTTTGCATGCTCATACCCAGTGGTGTTTAAGACTTATTCCTAACCATGCTCTGAATGTGCTAAGAGGCTATAGAAAGTGCTAATCACTGAACTGAAGTTGGCTGCCTAAAAGGCAAGCACCTTTCAACTACTCACCATACAGTGGTATACTTTGTAAGAGCAAAGCAGAGCGTTCACAGTGAGGGTAGTCAGTAGACAAAACTAAGGACCCCTTGATAGTAGAAGTCATCATGTCATGAGCTGAGAAGTCCAACATCAGCCACAGTGTTTGGGAATAGAACCCACCACACCTCTCTTTCTTATGTTCTCAGAGGTGCCCATGGCACTGGGATCATTAGTGAACAGAATTCTTCTGGCCAAAACAAAATTTTTCTGCCTTTCATCACACACATCCCCGCCATATGCACACAGCCCAATTGGGGAAGATACATACAATAATCTGGGGAAAATATTCATTCTACAGTGGAGACAACTCTGTGTGCAACATTTGGACTAGCTACCTGAGAGAGTGAGATTATTTACTCAGTCCCTCTGACAAAAGCCCATCATCTTTTGTGACATGCTTAGATCAATAACCCCCCACCCAGTTTTGCCATTAGAGTCACTAGGCTTTCAACATACAGTTATTGAGTGTGGCTAGGTGACATGTATTGGGTTATGCACTTACAGAATCATAGATTATAAATTGAAGTAGAGGAGAATAGTATAGTTATTGTAATGACAGCATTTAGTGTATAGTTGTGTGTGTCTATGTATGTGTGTCTATTTGTGAAATTATATTGTCCATATCTTTGGGCCTGTTCTCATGTGGATTATCTCATTTTTTCCTCTCACTACGCCTCTCTTTATTAAAGCAGAGAGAGAACTCAAGGCTCAGTGGGCCTGAGTATACTGCATGTTTTCACACAGAATCCATTTTTGTTGGCAGTTATGAAGTATGGCCTTTATTATTACTAAAGACTGTACCTTGTATCCAGTTTACTGGGCTCATATAAGCCAATGATTGTCTCCCGGGCCCTCCTGGGACAAGGACCATTCTTATTTTATAAAACTTATCATAACAGATGGGATAGGCTAATAACTTGTACTCCCAGTTGTGTTAAACAAGATTAAAGATGCTGACAAAGGCTACAATTCTGGGCTGAAGACTTTATATCTCATTACTCAGATCCTAAGTTAGTCAGCCTCCTAAAGACCCCAAGTCTTGAGTGGCTCCTGGATTATCTGTGAAGTAGGAAAGAGGGAGTATGTGAGGGGGGTTATAATTTTGGCTGGTCTCTCAGTGATATCATAGAGCATTAATCTCAGATCAACCATTACTTTTGTTTTCCCTTTAATGGGCCTTTAAATGCCATAGCCTTGGGGGTTTTGAATTTATCAATGTTTCCAGGTTTGCTACTTCACTAACCATAGATGGGGAGTATAAACTGACCCATGTTTACACCGTGTCTTCCTGAAATCTCTTCGAATCTTACCTTTAGAAGCATTTTTCTGCTTTCAGAATAAGTTTTGGTGTAAGCCACAGTCTCTAGGTGTGAGTCCTTGTAGAATTGTAAGGATAGAAAATCATACTGAATGTGTTTTAGTTTAGAATTGGATACATTTCAAATAGATCAGTTAAAATATTTTTTGACACATGTTTAAGGCCCAGAAAATATTTAAACCCTTCACCCCACACCTAAGCTGTATTGTTTTTATTCTGTTCAACTTCTTACTCTTACATGGGATACAGAGACATGTTACATATATGTTTATGGCATTTCCAACATCAATGAAAATAAACATTTATGAGAACTTAGCTTTCATGCATATTTTCCTTAAGAGAGTATTATTATGGATTGCATTTGCATCACAAAGGGTCTTTGTAATATAGGTCAGACACAGTTACAAAGGATATACAAATGCATTTTTCTCATGAGTGCTCTCTCCATTTATTACTGCATGAACTAACATTTGAGATTAAATTGTTACAAATAAGCACATAAAAAACAAACTAAAATATTTGCATCTACACAAATGCATTCCAGACTCCTCACAATATTTTTAAAATCCCATTTGTTCGTCTGAGTGGTTTTAAGAAATTGTATACAAGAAAAAATATGGATCTCTATATTTCCTTTGCAAAAGCTCTCGGATATACTATAATATAAGCAATTTGATTCTTAACTTCATAGAACCAATACATTCAGGACATTCTTTTTAATAAAAATAGACATGATGTTTATTATTTCCTTTTTGGAAAAAGAACATCTAATTTCAATCTGTAAAATGTGAATAGTTAAATTTAGGTTGACTCAAACTTTTAAACACACATTGACAGCATTAAGACAACATTACAGAAACATGACAGCCAATGTGTAGTAAATTAATTTGTGTCACCCTTTATAAAAAATAGACGACAATCACTTCCAGTTTTCTAGTTTTGTGCAATTTCATACTAAAATTTATTGCAAATCTAAGAATCGTTACTGCAACAATGAATGCTGTTGTTGGTGAATTTTCTCAGTTATTGTGTATTAGTATGTAGTATCAGTAACCAAGAAAGTATTTGGGGCTTTTTCAACAAACCCATGTTCTCTGTTAAATAAGTATCTACTTGTTCCTATCTCTCCTTTCTTTTGTCTCTGCTGAAGGGGCACAATATTTTTCGTACTATGAGATGCACTCCCCCACTCAAAAAAAAAGATGGGGGAAATGTTTATGCACCTTATGGAGTGAATCCTGGCTGGAGTGGAAGCCTGAGTGCAGGGGAGGAAAGCAGAAACTAACTACTTGACATCTGCAGAGTTATGTATGCAGACATACCAAGTAGTACAAGCAATCAGGTTGACTCACTTTCACCATCGCATAGAGAGCCTTCGTTTAAGACTATGTGATTGCTGCTGCGACGTTTATTTTTTATATTAACAAAAATATATTTAATAATTTTTTATTTTTGATACTAAAAAAAGTTAAGTAAATGTGTTTAACCATCTGTAGACCAGTGTATTGTAAATATACCTCCGCCTACCAGGCTGGTTATTCCCAGCCGCAGTCTCCTAAATTAGGTGTTGCGCATTTGTACCATTTGCTTTAGAATTTTTTTCTTGTTTTTTTTTCTTTCTTTCCTTTTTTTTTGTTTGTTTTTTGGTGTTTTTTTTTTTTTTGGTTTGTTTGTTTTTGGGCCACACCTGGCTATGCGCTCAGAAATCACTCCTGGTTCAGAAGACCATATGGGACGCTGGGGATTGAACTGAGGTCTGTCCTGGGTCAGCTCTGTGCAAGTCTAACGTCCTACCACTGTACTATCACTCTGACCCCTTTTATTGTTTTTCTCATCTAAAAACAATGTGCGCCTTATGGTCATAATGTCTTATAGAGTGAAAAATATGGTATTTCCTCTTTTTCTCTCCTCTTGTGTCTTTCTAAGTACATTTTGCTCAATTAAACCACCCTGCTACATTTGGGAAAAAAAATAGTCATGGTAACTTCAAGAGGACACTAATGATGAAGGCCCCAGTGATGAGGTAAATGAAATCACACACTAAAATAATTTTCCTAAATATTTTGTGTATAGGGAATTTCTATATGTTCCTCCAGAAAACTATTGCCTAAATTTTAGAAGACTGTAGAAGATGAAAGCAGCATTTTGCATTAAAAAATTAAATTATTTAGTATGATTCAACTTTAACCTGACAAAACATCTAGATTTTTTTTATAAGCATTTAGCCAATCAGCCACAATTCTAACTAATTAGGAAGGAAGTTTTTGATCAGCATTATTAAAGGCCAGTGGCTTCCTTGCAGCTTTGGAGAGCTTTTTGGTTCAGTTAATCTCTCTCTGACCATATACATATGTCTGGACCCTAACTCTTTTATTTTTATTGTCAGTGGTTTTTTCCAACAAACTTTCATCAATGTTTCCTAAGCTATATATAAATATTGCATAATTTTTCAAATTTAATTAAAAGTCAACTTGGGGTCTAAACTTTCTCGCATTAAGATGACTTGCCTTTTCTTTAAAAGAGTTCACATAGCCAAAAATATGCTCTTTCTCATCGCAGCAAACTTTGTGAGAATATTTTGTTTACAAATTAAAATTTTAGACTTTTTATTAATTACTAAATATTTATTCACAAATGGAGCTGATTGCATTGGGAACTGCATGCAGAGGTGAGCTTACAAAGCAAACTAAGTCTGGCTTTCTTTCTTCATAGTAGAATATTACTTTTAAAATTATCTGGTCTTTTATTAACCTATACTATTTTAGAGAGAAATATTAAGAAAATGATATATAAAATAAAAAGGAAAATCAATTTGATATTTCTGAATTGAGAAATAAAGGGAAGCGTAATCATGAAGGGATGCCTTTTAAGATCAACAGCACTTAGATTTATATTTTGAATCTTAATGCATTTAATTGGATATTTGAGGGTACCTGATGTCATTGGTCCTTCAAGGGGGATAGATTTTCTTTCCCCACCTGGTTGCGATCAAATTATTTTATTTTATTCAGATCTGGTGTTTTTGATCATATGTTGTGCCTCACAAAAACTGATTAAACTATTTGGGAAAACAACATTAGAACTCAAGAGTGGGATTCCTTGGTAAGATATATAAAAAAATAAGATGTATAAGTAAAAATAATCAAAGCAATGATCTGATCCAACTCTGGAACACATAGATGTTCTGAAAGGAGAGAATCAGAAGGTAGGCAGGAGCAGGGTTCTTGTTTGATTCCTGGTCATAATTCTGAAGGTGGAGACATAAGATCTTGGCTGTGGCTCTAATTTCCAACACAGTGTGTTCATTTTTCTGTTGTGAAAAACTGTTAAATGTCTTGTATGATGAGAACGGTCAGAATCTAATTTTGGGAGGAAACATTGGTTCAATTTCATTCTCCAAGATTCAAGAGAAAGAGTGCTGATTCTTATAGAGCTGGGAAGTGAAAATTGAAAATTAGAGAAGAAAAGATTAACAGTCATATTCATATCGTGTGCTGAATATTTTTTATTGAGTGTTTTTTCTCTAACTACAGGGCTTCTCCTTTTTAGGAGGTCTTAAGTCTAATGAGGTTGGATATGATTCCATGCTATTTTCTAATGTTTTCATCCACAAAAAGAATAAATGGAAACTAAGGTATTAGGTAGAGTCAGACAGCTTTGCACAAGAATTTTTCAGTGACTTAATTCCATTGGAATCTGATCATTTAGCATTTTTGAAGTACTTCCCCAGCTGTCCTGGCAATAAATGGAGTAGTCGAGAGGTGGGAGAAAGACCCATCAAAGTCACATCTTCAACATTTGGCATCTTCTTGGAAACTGTGGAAGTTGGAAAAAATGGTTATATTAAGACTAATACAGAAACTGTATGAAGAATCTTTTAAAATAGTTTAATATATGTTTTGGGGGATTAAAATAAGTTATATAGACATTGTTCATACGTATAGACATATGTTCAATGTGATATAGTCTATCAAAAATTTAAATAAAGGGGGTAGTGTAAATATAGGTCTAGTTCTGGAGGAGAGATAAGAGAAGTAATAGCATTTCAGAGTCCTGTGTTAAAAAAAATAGAACATATTTGTATTGAATGTTGCCTTTGTACACATTCAATTGGGGAATTGAGTCATTGCTATTCCCAAGATAGAAATATTCACACTGATCATTATCATCACTATCCAAATTTATGCATGTAGTGACATTTTGTAAAGTGTAGCTCTCTGAATACATGGAATATTTTTTAATGATTCATATCTATGATGATTAAATTTTTTGATATTGTGTATTTGTTGATTTGCTATTTTGAAAAAATATCTTTTCATCACAACTATTATAAGAACTAAAATGTGTGTCTATATTTGTCTAGCTTCTAAGAATTTTAGTTATTTATCTTTTCCCATTGTGTGCATTTTTCAAATTGAGTTCTAGTCCATATCCATGATTTATACTGAAATTATAGGTTTTACAAAAAATGTATAAGATAAATATAACCATAGCTTGAATTTTTTGATTGTTTTCTTTTCTGATACCCTCTCATTCATATTTAATGAATTTGAATTTTATAACTTCATCAAGTGTTGAAATGGAAAATTATAAAAGCTTTACTTGGAAAATATATATTAAATTATATTTCTCTACTCTTACATTTTAATGTCAAAAATATTTACACATATACTCATATAAGAAGTTCCAACTAGGTTAGGTTGAGAATGTTTTAGGCTGATCAAATTGAATTATCGGTTTAGATACAAGAGATTTTGAGAAGCACTTTTGCAACATAAAAACTAGTATTTCAAATAAATAGAGATTCAACTGAATGGAACATCTGACCAGAACATCTCTGGATCACACAGAACCAATGTGTATATTTTGTCAATCTTAGAGAATGTAATTTAAATATACAAAAGATTAATAAGGCTTTCTTAATGCTAAATCTTTTCTTATACTCTTCTTAGCTCTTTTATCACAGTAATTGCTGTCTCAGGATCCTCAAGACCCTTTTGCAATTCTACTTTTTCAAATTAGCCAGGCAAATCTTTTCTAAAACATCATTTTTTAAATTTTATTCACTAATTCTGGAACCTACCCTTGTTCCCTACCATTTCAAGTTGAAATGGGTCGTTTTTAAAAATTTATAATGAGTGATGTTGTTATTTTGATAGGTTTATGTTAATGTTTATTGTAAAGTAAAGTCAACATTTTCTTTTTATACTAGCTAAGATCCCAAACTCACTTAAAATGTTATAAACACATATAAATTAGACAGATATATATCTACTTGGCTTCTTCACAAATATATATATATATATATATAATCATTGAACTTGATCATGAGCTTGCATTACTCTATGTAAAGTGAAGGTAAATTGAAGAGTATGACTTCAAATAAAGCAATCAGAATGATTGCAAAGAATGATAAAGATACCATATGAAGTAGACTTCAAAACTACCAACTTTAAAATGGATATTTAGTGATCCATATATTCATGAGGATATTTCATTTTATTAATATTCTTGTAAATGATTGATTAAATATTTGCCCTCTTAAAATTATATGCTGATTTTTTGAAAATGTATATATTTTTAAATGCCTTACATTTCATTTTTTCTTTTGTTTTTTATATCACATCCAGTGTTGTTAACACACATACTCCTGGCTCTATATTCAGGAATTATTTCTGGTAGGATCAAGAACACTAATGGATGTTATTAAACAAACTTGTGGTAGTTGCTTGCAAGTCAAGTGTTCTATTCTCTGTTCTATTACTTTCATGCTTTAATTGTTTTTAATTGAATCACTATTAATTACATAGTTACAAAATTATTCATAATTGAAATACTGGACTAAAATTTTCCAATAGCAGTGTCTTCATCAGTGGCCACTTTTGACCATCAACAGGCACAGTTTTCCAACCATACCTCTATGAGGGCATTTCCCTCTTTTGTCTCTCCTTTTGGACATATATTTCTAGTGTACTGTTACTGGTAGGGTATCATGCATGCTACTTTACCTGAGGATCACTTTTCTCTTTTTTTGTATGATTTTACTATTTTATTTTTACTGGTAGGGTATCATACATGTCATTTTACCTCTCAGCACCTAATCCTGATGAGGGCAACCCTTTTCTTTCATCACTGTCATATGATCTTTCATTGTCCCTTCCCTAATATACTCCATCTCTCCCTCCCCTACCCTAGTAAAAAGTTTCCTACTAGGGACCCTAAGCATCAGCTTTCCTGCTTTCTTTTTATTGCCTTTGAAGTTTAGCTATTCCTCTAAGTTTCTTTATATTGTGCATATAAGTACAATCCCTCAGACTCATTTATTTCAGTCAGCTCCAGATACAATTATGTATCAGCAAATGGCATTAATTTAGCTTATCTTGTAGCCAAGTAGTTTTCCACTGTGTATATGAACGATGGCTATTATAGCCACTCATCTGTTCTTAGGCAATTTTGTTGTTTCCAGATTTTGGCTATTGAATCATGCTGCAATGAGAATAGAAGAGCAGATGTATCTTCTGCATAGTGTGTTTGGGCCTTTAAGATACATTACCAAGAGTAAAATACTGAGTTCCTGGGCCATACAATGGTCAAACTACTTGGTTTTGGAAGTCACTTTCCTGTTACTTTACTTCCTTATACTTTTTTTAATTTAATTTAATTTTATATTTTAGTGAATTACTAATGGATGGGTATAACAGAGACATTGGGATCATCAAAAATGTAAACTTGAGTAAGACTGTTTTTCCTACTCCATTTGTAGTAGGTAAATAGAAATTTCATGTTCTCTTTCAAAAAGCCTAAGGCACTAAAAATTAGGAATTTAAGATTGAGCATAACCTTTCCAAGATATCTTATTACTCAAGAAAAAAACACCAAGGTTTAGAAAACCATTGTATTTTAAAACAGCACAGAATAACAGAAATAGACATACATCAGACCATATGAAACTTAGATGAACAATGTACTCAGTAACTTTAAAAAGACCTTAAAATCTTTTAAGAGCACATACCTGAATATAGTATTTGTGTCTAGAAGTCATTGAATTATCTTGCATGTTTAAAAACCTAAAATTCAGGCAAACCTCTGTTGGTAATATCAGTTTGTTTTTATTTTTGTTCATTTGGTTCAAGTACATTTTTTCCATACCTGGCCCATCAGAGAAGCATTAAAATATTAAGTAAAATTACATTTTAGCTATTTACCTTTTGTATACAATTATGCGTCTCTAGTTTCTCAAATATGTACATTACAGAGTATACAATATGTTTTGGTGATGTTGAAAATATTTATAGACAGAGCAGAGTATACAGGATATAAAAAATATTCCTGCCAACTCGGGAATGCGGCATGAAAGGCACTCTCATCCACTGTTGGTGGGAATGCCCCCTAGTCCGACCACTATGGAGAACAATCTGGAGAGTGCTCAAGGATCTCAGAATCGAACTACCTTTTGACCCAGCAATTGCTCTCCTAGGTATCTACCCCCAAGATGAAAGGACATACATCCCAAAATATGTGTGCACCCCAATATTTATTGCAGCACTCAGCATAATAGCCAAGACTTGGAACCAACCTCGATGCCCAACAACGGATGAGTGGATCACTAAGATGTGGTATCTATACACAATGGAATACTACATGGCAGTCAGAAATGATACAATCACAGACTTTGCAGCAACATGGATGGACCTAGAACAAATTATCTTAAACGAAGCAAGCCAGAAGATGAAAGATAAACACAGAATGATAGCACTATTCTG
>PVKC010005499.1:0-33046 GCA_004027635.1 Crocidura indochinensis | reverse complement strand
ATTGTCTGAATATTGCCACAAAATGAATTTTCCAACTCGATCCTGCACCAATCACTGCAAGGCTGCTCGGACCGCCTCTCTAACTCGGCCAATGCAAGCAGGCTTTTGATGCATGCAAATTAGACAATTTCTGGACCCAAATCTACACTGTCAAAAGCCTGCTCAAATGGGCCAGAGTCAGAGAGGAAGTCTATTACAGTAAGTACAACCTTTGACCCTTTGCTTGTTGTGATTGGCTCACTGTTGTACATACAGTTGCAGCACAGGAACGTTCTGTCTTATACAGCGAATATAGGCTTAAACCTATGTTTGATTGTAAAACTAGGGGGTCGTTTTATACGCCCAGACGTCTTATACGCCAGCAAATACGGTAAAAGAAATGGGCTATTTTATTATAAGCTTCATGTCCTTTGTACCACCCAAATTTTTTTTTGCTTTTTGGGGGGCCTACAATTACCAGTGCTCAGAGGTTACTCCTGGCTTTGCACTCAGGAATTACTCCTAGCAGATTCGGGGAAGATTATAGGATGCTGGGGAGCAAACCCAGGTCAGGTTTATGCAAGGCAAATGCCCTACCAGTTGTGCTATCTATCACACACAACCCATTTTTCTAAAAAAATTAAAATATTATATTTTGAAGAGCCCAAATCAGCAATAAATGATGAGTGATACACTGGAAATATATTTCAAATAGAAGATAAAAATATTAATAGCTATTTAACTTTTCCATTGAAAACATTCACCTACCATTAAATTCTGAGAATATCAATGGATCTTAATTCCTAAGCATATCATATGTCTCTAAGTACAGGAACTTGTAGATTTTATAAAGCACGTTTTTTAAAATAAGCATGCCTTATTTCTTCCTGCTTTGTTTGCCAAATTAATGGCAATAACTTGAAGACCATTTTAAAAGTTTAAATTTGGAATTTGACAAATCATGTCAGAGTCCCATTTTATTATTTTGTTTTGTTTTGTTTTGGGGTCACACCTGCAGCACTCAGGTATTACTTCTGCCTTTGTGCTCAGAAATCACTCCTGGCAGGCTCCGAGGACCATATGAGATGCTAGGAATCAAACCTGGATATGTCCAGGGTCAGTGACATGCAAGGCAAACACATTACTGCTGTGTTATTTCTCCAGCCCAGAGTCCCATTTTGAATACATACTAGTTTTTTTCTCATGTGTAATCATTTGCTTTCTTTGAGTTTCAACTTGTAATTATGGAATTTAAGTACATGACTGTCAGTATTCAATGTTTATAATAACACTCTTGATGGTAAAGGCGTGAAAGTTTCCAAATTTCTAAGGAAACATTGTAAGAGAATTTCCAATATTATGCTAAGCAAATTGTTGTGTCAACTTCAACTATACTTCTCAGTGAAGAAAATTTTATTGAATATAGTCATACCCATTATTTGTCTTGCTTTCACTCAGTAATTGTAATTTTGAATCACTGAACTAGAGATACTAGAGTAGTATGTCTGCAATTTCTAAATATCTTAAGTCCAATTATAGAAAAAGATGTCTTCTCTCTAAATTAAACTGTGTTTTTTTGACATTTCAAAGAAGCAATGTTCCTGAGAACAGCAAGATATTAATCTAAAAGCATTGATATGAAGATTGCAAGAAAAGACAATATTAAAAATTAGATAGCTGATTCCCTCAAGGACCAGGAGTTGGGAGAAATTTATAAAAAGGGCCAAATATTGGAGGCCGGAGGCATAACACAGCAATAGGGCATTTGCCTTGCACGTGGCTGACCCAGGACTGACCTGGATTTGACCTCAGACATCCTATATGGTCCCCCAAGCCATGAGTGATATATGAGAACATATCCAGGAGTAACCCCTGAGCATCACAGGATATGGCCCCCCCAAAAAAATAAAAACAAAAACAAACAAAAAGGCCCAAATTAATATCTGTAGATGAGGCTATATTTTGTAATTGCATTCTACTAAGAGAAGCAACATTCAATATTTCCACTAAATAAATTTAAATAAAACAGATATGACAAAAAAAAAACAGATATGTGTGGTAGCGCCAAAGGTAAGGCGTCTTCCTTACCCACACTAGCATAGGACGGACCACGTTTGATCCCCCAATGTCCCATATGGTCCCCCAAGCCAGGAGTGATTTCTGAGCGTATAACCAGGAATAACCTCTGAGTGTCACCAGGTGTGACCCTCCAAAAAAACAAATATGAGAAGTAAGGTAAAGAAGCATGAACTTAATGGAGGGAATTTTCTTATAATGTATGTAATAGAAAAGAATGAGCAATTTGAATAGTATCTATTTCTCTATGTCAAAGGGAACTCAATAAGGTTATTTAAAAATAATTTTATGGTTGGATCTTAAAGGTTTCTAAGTGAAACATAATTATCTTCTTTCTAAATCATTTCCCTGAATCATGTCTTTAATGTTTATATATATTTTAACCTTGTTTTATTTTTTCTTTCAAAAATAAGTTCTACCTTTGTAATCAAGAAATTCACAGAAAGTTCTAAGTATGAGAATCACTGAAGGTGAATCCTGACCCCATGGCAATCCTTTAATTTTGTTCTAATATAAGATAGTTAAGCAGCTGTTCTATTCATGAGAAACTTTGGCGAGGGGACAATGAAAGTGAAATGAGTGACTGCCAAAATTGTGAGAGGATTCTGAGCCTGGTATCTTTGCTTTGATTCAATTGTGATTGGAGTTAATCCTGCTTTTGCTGAATTGAAATTATCTGTATGCGTTTGGACCAAAGATCAGATGAAGTATCTCTTGGCATATGACCTGTTTTGAATATAGGAGTATTCCTCTTTCCATTAAATATAGTAAGTAAGAAGCCAAGATTGGGTCAAGTTATAAATTATTGCTTGGCCATTTTAAAAATAAAGATATATTTCATTAGTTCACCAGGTTGACATGTTTAGACAATCCTATATACCTGCCCTCATTTAATGTGGTAAAATGACGAAATTATCATCTATCTCACTTTTATTTAAAAATAGACATACTAATTAGGCTAGATCATCAGTATATTGGCCTTTATAGTTTGAATAAAATTTTGTAATATGGCCAGAGCATGTAGGGCAGCATTTAGGTGCTTGTTTTACACATGGCCAAGCTAGGTTCAATCCTCAGAACCCCATATGTTTTCTTGAACATAGTCATGAGTAATCCCTAGGCACAAGGCCAGGAATATCCCCTGAGTTCCCAAATTAAAACAATACATATATTTTTTATTAGGTATAAAATAATATCACTTTTTATTTATTTTATTGCATTTGTTTCTTTGCTTAACATAAAGCCTCCATTCTTTTTAGCATCTATATAATTAACTTGTTAATTATTACATCATATATATTTTTGAATCATTATTTGGACCAGAATCATATTTTCTTTCATAATTTAGTTGATATTACTACCTACTTAAAATAAACTTCAATTAAATATTTTTGTAAATTGATCTGTAGTGTAACTTTGTTTTTTTAAATATCTCTGTGCAAAAGTTGGCCCTCTATGCTAGACACCTATACAAAAGATAGTTTCTAGTTTTTGGTGTTTAATTGGGACTCTATTTTTCACCATTTGTGTGAGCACAGAATTCATAACTTTTGAAAACCTCAATATCTTCAAATAAAACACTTACCCCCAATATTTAGCTAGTTTGGGCATTTGAAGAATGTCAATATAATAATAGTAATTACTTTTCAGTATATTTTCCTTGAATATATCCATCCAATATGATACAGCCACATAGCACAAAGCCCTTGAAAAGTTGCTTTAGTGAAAATACTATTATAAAACCAATTTATCCTCAAATATTATCTATTTAATTTAAAGAGGCAATATTCATCTATTTTAATTTTTTCTCAAAAATTACAACAAAATGATGTTAAATGAAGCTTAGACTTTATTCAAGGACTACTGTATATAAAATTTCAATTCTCATCTAACTGTGTAACTCAGTTATTTTTTGAAAACCTGGAACAAAAACTAAAATTGCTTTTTTATTTTCCCCTAGGATTTTTTTGATTACTAAAATCTTCCACTATCTGTTGTTATGTAACATTGTTAGTGTTACCTAGCCTAAAGGAACCATTTAAAGAATGCTGGCTGAAAAAGGAGAAATAAATGTAAAAGAATTAGTTATTTTCATTTAAAGAAAAATATAAGTTTGAATAGTAAAATAATGTCAAAATAATTAAACAGTCCATTTATTATAATATGGATGAAAGTATTGTTTTAGTTATATAAACACAAATATTTTTTTATGCTGAAAGAAAATTCTCTAAGATTTGTTCACTCTTTATTTCTGCTGGAACAAATCAGAGCAAAGTGAGTTATGACAATATAAATGGTTTTTTAAAATTAGGCATTAAAACATAAATTGGTAGCTAGTTGTTCAAGGTACAAAGAGAAAAGATGTATGGGTGGAAAGAGCATTTACAAAGATGATCGTTGTTAAACATTAGAAATACAAAATTGCACATTAAATTATAGAGTATACCTACAATAAATCAAAATAAGGTGAAACAAAAATTCCAAACCAAAATCCAAACAAACATAAAAAAAAATAAAAAAACCTCAGACAATTCTAAGTTTTGGCAAAATGTAGAGAAACTAAAGCTTTTTTTCATATTTTCATATATTACTTTTAAAAGCATTGAAAATTATTATTACTTTTGGGAAAATTTTACATTCTATAAAATAATTTTCAGTGTTCTCTTTAGTAAAAATATTATTTTATTCAAATTAATTTAAAACACATTATGAAAAAAATACATTATGAGCTGGTTCTATGATTTACAAAGAAAATATAGAAATTTTAACTTTAATATATTCTAATCTTATGCTGACTAATAATTTGCTACGGTAATGGGAAAACAATAATAAAAAAGGAGATTTGATGAATGCATAGGAAAATACCAACATTTCATGAAAAATAAGTGTAATTTTATCTAATTGGGAACATTTATGTTCTTTGAATACTTAAATTTGGAAATATTGTCAAAATATATCCATGTTTTGTAAAAATCCAAAAGTTAAAATAAGAAATGCTTAAGGGACATAACTAGTAAGTAGGCTGCAATTTGAATTGTTTTCCTTTTGGTCTATAGTACTTATGAGGACTTGTCAGAAACACATATCTCAGTTCTTCAGGTTTCTATGTAAGAGTACATATGAAAAGTAAAAAATAATGTACTTGAATACACAATTCAAAATTTCTCTTTTAGGAGTTTTTAAACTAAATGTAATTATTGATATGGGTAATTAAGATTTTCAAAATAGCTTAACATATATGTATTTAGTATAAGATAGCTAGAAGTCATAAAATGTATAGCAAAAGCAGATCGATTTAATGAAATGATTATTAAAGCCATAATGCAAAATGCTTTGAACAATAACCATGCTTTCTAAATATGTATATATATGTATATATACACACACCTGTGTGTTTTTCATATTGAAAATGTTTTTAAGGGCAATATTAACTGACATTGTTAAAAACATTAACTTCTGCTTTCAAAGAAGTGTTTTTATATTTCCTCTATTGTTTAAAAATAATGCTAGAAAACTGAAAAATAAAGCAATATACATAACTCCCCCCACAAAACTATTAAAGTTGTTACAATAACATGAGCAGCTGTTCACTCTAGGCAGTAATATTTCTAATAACATCAGATATTTTTATTAGCAGTGTTAATGACATTTTCTGGAATTATGAATTTGTTAAAGAATGTAAAAATTATAAGATCAAATTTGATTCTTTGCCAATTAAGTAATGACATAAATCAAGTTCTTAGTTTTATTAAGTTGTCTTTAAATATTTTATATTATGTAGACATATGTATATATATTTATATTTTAAAGTCTATATTTTTTTAGAAATTTTGAAAATAAAATTAAATACTTTGGGGGGGAGTGACTGGATCAGAGAAATTCCTGAAAGGAAATGGAGTGCTTTACTAACAAGTTTGAGCAGTATTTTTGTTCTTCATTATATGAACTGTTTTGACTCAGATTACACACATGCAAATACACAGATACACACACATAATTTCAAACACACATATAGTGCTCAAATGTGAGGTATCTACATTACATTGCATCTTAACATTTTTTTTCTTGACCTTTGACAAAGGAACTTGAAGGTTATAAAGAAGTTATAAATCAGTGTTAAGGGGCCAGTGCTATAGCTCAGGGGTAGGGTATTTGCCTTGCATGCAGCTGATCCAGGACGGACCTCGGTTCCATTCCCGGTGTTCCCCAAGCCAGGAGCAATTTCTGAGCGCATAACCAGGAGTAACCCCTGAGCATCACCGGATGTGGCCCAAAAACAAAAACCAAAAAACAAACAAAAAGAAACCAGTGTTAAATCAATGATGACAAAGACGCCTCTTCTTTCAAGAGGCAAGTTTTTTCTTGCAATTTAAATTCACAGTGTTTTTCTAGTTAAATTTCCCCTTTATATTAATTGCTCCAATTCTGAAAAGTCATATACTTGTCATTTACTTATATATCAGAAATATGTCTTTTCATATTTATTTTTAAGTGCTTCATTAGACATACAAGACAGAAATTTTGATGAGGACTAAGATTAGTAAGGTCATGCATGCAAGCTAAGAAGCTAGAGAGAATTCAGGGGCTTACAATCATACGCAAGTGTAAGCTTTAATAGTATATGAGACAATATCAGGCTAGGAGACTGCACAGGCTAGGAGAACAGAGCATTGCAGATTTCCTAGACAATGTCATGTAGAAACATAGAATCTGAAGATAGCATAGGAAGCAATGTAAAAAGTATGAGAATGTAAAATGAACTTGGCTGAAAGTCCCAGAGAAATTCTTCATATATAGAAAACACATAATAAGATGATGAATCTTGCTAAACTAATTTAACTTTATTCGTCTAACTCTTGGGACTGTTATTTTCTACCAACAAAACACAAATAAAATAAAATAAAATAAAAATCAAAGCTTTAAACCAAGTCCTCAAGAAGAAATTTTCCCTAAGTTCAACAGCAGGGAAATAAAATAATTATCAAAAAGTTATTGACTAATTTCCTGGCAGTCAGTTTGAATTGTGGTTGAAATGTTCTACTTATTCATTAGGCGCTTCTCTGATTCTCAGGTACCTTGGGCTGTAGGACTTTTGTTAAACCAACGCTTTTCAGAACAGAGAGGCAGAGAGGCAGAAGGATCCATTTGTCAAGCATTTTGCGGGCACAAAACTGAGATATCTAAGTGGTCAGCCTGCTGATCTGTTGATCATTTTACATCCTGGAAGTCAGATTTTTATGATTTCACTGTCAAGATTAGGCACCGGGCCTAATCTGAAGACATCAAAACAGTGGAGGCTCGAGGCTGCAGCCGACACTTGATATATCCCTTCTCTCGTTTTTATTTTTTTTATTTTTTTGTTCAGGTTGATGGAAAAATGTAAATGCAGGTTTGGATATCAGGATGTTAGCACAACCCGAGGGGAAAAGGGTCGTTTTCTTTGTAACTTGGCAAGACTGAAATGGCCTCTTCTGACATCATGCGTATTTTTAATGAAATATTAATGACTCTGATTTTAATAGGAATTTCAGCACAACCTAAATTAAGCCGTTGGAAAAGGGATATGGTCCCGTTAAGAACAGTAAAACGGTAAGCCCCCTTCCTGAAGAGTAGCTGTGAGCAGTTAAAATGACAATCACTTTAACCAGGCCATATTGCTGTGTGAGCCTCTGAAGTGTGAAGTCCCAGCAAGCCTGATGTATTTCATTTTAATTTCCTTTTGGACAGAGCTATAGTTAGTGGGGGCACCTCACCCAAAAAAGGAAAAAAAAAAAGACCCAGTGCAGAAGAGGAGGAAATTATTTAACCCTTTCAAAAGCCCATGCAATGTGTTGAGCAAAGTACAGAGAAATTAGCCATTGGAAAATACCTTTATCCTTTTGATTTTAAAGAAAAATAAAAGTGGTTTATGGGGGGGATATAATGACTGTTCTTAGACATCGTTTTCCATTGGGACATCCAACTGCTCCATTCTTTATTTAAGAAACTAGATGTTCAAAAGTTGTTTTCTCTTTAGTTATGGAAAGATAAACATAAACAACAATGTGATTTGTATAGGACTTTTTTTTTTTCAACTTTTGGAATTAGGTACATAGATGGAAAGGTAACAATCTGTTGCTTTTAGATCTTAGAAATCCTGGTGTAAAAAAGACAAATTTTATGTTTTTTTAGATAAGAGACGAGCATTTTATAAAAGTTGAATAAATTGCAGAGAATATGAAGGAAATTTCATGAATTTACATCGTGTGGACACAGATTGTTCAACTTTTAATCTCCTTTTTGGCCTCGCAGAAATAGTGGAATACAACAATTAATTTCCAAATAAAGAGTTCGGGAGTTGAGAAAGCTAAATTTGACTTTGATTTGCTTTGACACAAATGGTATAGTTGATATTCTTAAGGTCATTTTCTCTCCTTTTGTTTCATTTCTTATTCTGAAAATGTAATATTGAGAAGCAAGTTCAACGCAAGGCAAATTTTGAGATGTCTTATGTGTTCAAGTATGAATTTTGGATTCAATAATATATAAGTTCTTGCAAAAGCAAAGGTTGCTATATGAGTGATATTTTAACTTTAAAGTAACATGAAAAGTCGATTTTCTGTAAAAAAAAAAAAAAGTTATCCAGAGAAAGAGATTTGCCCTAGGTGTATCTTCTTAAGAAAGCCAATAGTGAAGAATGTTGGCTATGTTGTTTCATAAAGAATGTAAAATATAACTGCATTCTTTTCATCAGAACAGCATATGTCAGCTCATAATATAATGGCATGTCTTCAAGTGAACATTGCGAGGCCTGGTTTTGACAAGGTTACTCAACCTTCAATAATATCTGATGACTTTCAAGGATGTTCATATTCAAGACCAGATTCCTTCCCTACTTTGACCTTCAAAGCTTTTCAAGATTTTATCTGAAACTTGCATTCTCAATGCATTTACCAAGTGTTGTCAAATAGCTCTCCTGTTGTCTAGTTTTATTCATTCTGCTTCTTCTCTGGAAAAATATCTTTTCCTGATAGAGGATGTCATATTTATCCCACTCTCAAGATCTAGAGCAAAAATCCTCTCTGATTTATTCCACTTATGATAGAACCTAATTTTTTTATTCTTCTTTTTTTTTTTTTTTTTTTTTTTTTTTTTTTTTTTTTTTTGGTTTTTGGGTCACACCCGGCAGTGCTCAGGGGTTACTCCTGGCTATCTGCTCAGAAATCGCTCCTGGCAGGCAGGGGGGACCATATGGGGCACCGGGATTCGAACCAACCACCTTAGGTTCTGGATCGGCTGCTTGCAAGGCAAACACCGCTGTGCTATCTTTTATTCTTCTTTTTAATGAAACCTCCTAAAATCTGATTTCGAAATCACAGGGACTTAGATATACACACTGATCCTAGTCATTCCAAAGGTTCGACTTACTTTATTTCCCTAAATTTTGAAATTATCTAAGAAGCAATAAATGTGCCTTACATTTGGGGGCCAGAGCAGATAGGACAGCAGGTAGGAAGTTTGTCTTATGACTAATCTGAGATCTATCCCAGTATCCTATGTTGTCCCTTTGGGATGGCCCTTAGTGATCTATGAGCATGAAGTCAGAAGTAAACCCTAAGAATCAACAAGTGAGTCTCTTCCAAAAAAAAAAAAAAAGAAAGAAAGGAAGAAAGAAAGAAGAAAGAAAGAAAGAAAGAAAGAAAGAAAGAAAGAAAGAAAGAAAGAAAGAAAGAAAGAAAGAAGAAAGAAAGAAAGAAGAAAGAAAAATAGTATCTTCCGATTAAAATTCTTCAAATACAAAATTAAGTGATGGTGCTAGAGAGATAACATAGAGGTAAGGCATTTGTCTTGCATGCAGAAAGACGGTGGTTTGAATCCCAGCATCCCATATGGTCCCCCTGAGTCTATCAGGATCAATTTCTGAGTGTAGAGTCTGGAGGAACCCCTGGGCGCTGCTGGGTGTGACCCCAAAAAACTCCCCCAAAATGCCAGAAAACAAAATTAAGTGATAAGGTCTATAGAATAAGTCTTATTCACCTGTAATATACGAGTCCTTCTATCCTCAATTATACTTGATTTTTGAAATATAAAATATGTCAACATTCATGTTTTAGTGGAATCACCTACTATTTCATCACTATTTTGCCCACATAAATATTTTGCGACTGGTCCAAAATTATACTTTCCCCTTTCTGCAAGATCAAAAGGGTCCAGTCTATTAACTTCAAACACTTTTGGATACGCGATTTGAGCAAAAGAACTCAAAACTTAACCAATGAGATACTCCTAGTCCAGTTTGTGCTTCTTTGGTAAATAAAGTTAGAAGTTTGTACATAGAGGCATCAGTAATAGTTTCTTCTAGCTGAATTACAAGTAAGAATGTCTGCTAATAGAGAGGGATTGACTTCTTGCTTCCTTGTCAGAAAAAAATCCTTTACTCTTCACCTGGCTTTTTTTTTTTCAAGTCTGGCCCTCTGCTACCTCAGCAATTGTTTTTCATCTTCTATTAAACCTCTTTAGAAAACCAATATTAAACTTATTCTTAGGCCTGAAAACTCTTTGACATACAGAGATCTTAAATTTGTTCAAAGCTTAACAGTGTGACAAATTTAAATTTCTATAATTAGCTGCATACTTCTGATTACAGACCTTGAAATTATTTATTAGCATCAAGAACTAATCAGAATAAATTATTTATTTTTGTTTTTTGTTTGTTTGTTTGTTTGATTTTTGGTCACACCCAACAGCGCTCAGGGATTACTCCTGACTCTATGCTCAGAAATCACTCTTGGCAGGCTCGGGGACCATCTGGGATGCCGGGATTCGAACCACCGACCTTCTGCATGCAAGGCAAATACCTTACCTCCACGCTATCTCTCTGGCCCCAGAATAAATTCTTGAATCATTCTTAGTTTACTAGCTTTCAAAATAATGCAATCTTCCTTTAGCTCTATTTAAAGATTTATCTAAAGATATATTTAATATTAAGATAGTTAAAATATAAAAGATATAAACTTCTCAGTATTTTATGAACTCATAGATAATGACATGTCTAAAATATTTCTATTAATTTCAGTGCAGACTTAAATTACTTGAAGCACAAAGTATGCTGTGATTATATTAATCTCTTCAATGTGTCCTTGTTTCCTTTGGAAAATGACTAAAATCTTTTGTCTTTCTCTCAAAAGACTGTAACTTTAGTTTCCTTGATTTTTGTAATGTCAAAAGATTTTAGGATTTTCTTATAAATTTCTTAAAAGTAAATCTTCCAATGAAACACATTTTCGTCTAAGTATTGTGAATGATCATTTTAGTAGTAATCTTTTCAAACGTATAATACCTATGTTATTAAACTCTAAAAATGATTTTATTTTACTTTTTTAAATCACAAATATTAAAATTAAAACAACAAAAGAAAAGAAATTGGTCTTCTACTAGTTGATTGCATTGAGGTGATAGTAATATTTGATGGCATTTGAGAGAGACCTATAGTAGAAAAGGCAGTTTAATCAAATAAATAAGCTGTAAAATTATCCTGAAACAATAAATGCTATATCAAGTGATAGCTTTGTAAAATTACTTTTTATATACTAACTTTAGATAAAATACGAGACAAAAGTAAAACTTATCACTATAGTACAATAAAAAATGAGTTTGAATATGTCCCATTAAAAAGATTAGTAAATTTTATATACCTTATTATAAATGAAAAACATAATCTCCAGTTATATCAGATATCAGAAGACCAAAAATTGCTTTTAAGGAACCAAGTTATTTAATCTCTTCATCTTCATATTTTTAAGTTCATCCTATAGCTAAATTCCTTTGGCATCGTAATTAAGAACAATCATTTTCATGATTAAGACGAGATATTAGAAGAGATTTTTATGTTGTTCTTAATCTAAGTATCATTTTTCTCAATTGTTAGACAAGCTAATTTCCAGCTTTCTTTGAAGTTTTCTAAAAGACTTCCCTAAAATCTTGAATCATCCTTGATCACAGCAGATTCCTTAAGAGTTATCAGATATTTGACCTGGGGACAGAAATATCTATCTATCCAAGAAACATATATGTTTGAAATCCAATACAAAAAACTTTTAGGAAGTGAACATTAAACTAGGAACTTCATATAATTGTGTTTTAAAAATCTATTATCTTATCTCTGTATGAATTGGAGATGACATTTTAAATCATTTTAAACATACAGATTTTATGTACAAACAGGTTTTTCCTGTACCTATAAATGAGAAAGATCAGGTAGTCTTCTGATAAATCACATATACTCAAGTAAGAGCATAGCATAGTGCTTGTAGTTTTTTGTTTCGCTTTGCACTTAAATGATCTATATGGTGAGAATAAAAAAGATAGCACAGTGGAAAGGGCTCTGGTCTTGCAAACCTTGCCCCAACCCCTATATCCAGAACCCCATTTAGTCCTCCAAGACTGTCCAGATGATCCCAGTACACAAATTCAGAACTCAGTATTGAGCAACACCAGGTGGCCACCCCAAAAGTTATTTGTGTGTAATTCATAATTATTGAGTTATTGTTTTCATAAAAGTTCAATAAATATGAACTCAAGTGAGACTTTACTGTAATTTAATTATATTGTTTTCCTTAGGATTTTCCTACGTTTGCATATGAAATGGATTCTCACTTATTTCCAAATCATGCTATCATCAATGCCACATGTACATATTTTATTTCTTTTACATATTTTTGTCAGATTAAGTTATTGGAGTATAATAAAATATTCCCAGTGATTACCACTATTGTTCTTTCTAAAGATACTAATTTACTTTCCAAGAGTCTACCAATTTGCCTTTTTCAAATAATTTTGAATCATATAAGATATGTGCTTTGTTGGAATTTACTATTTTTTAAATGGACAGCTTTCCTTTATTCTACCGTAATTTTCATTTTCCATTTAAAAATGTTAAATTTTATTATCCATTTTGTATTGCCAAATAATTGCTACTTATTTAAAAGAACAGTCACATTCTTAATTTAATGAACCATAGTTGGGCATTTGGTATCTCCATATCTTTGCTTTTGTACTAAATGTTGCAATGTCCACAAATGAGCATGTATACTTTGCAATTAATAGTTTTCATTCTGGGGTAAATGTCAAAAAATGGTATCACTAAGCCATATGATATACTACATGCACAAAATGAAATTTTATGTAACTCCAAGAAAGGCCAAATTAGGCAATTTCTCACTATATGGATGGAAATAAAGGGTAGCATGTTGAGTGAAATCGGATAAAAGGGAAGTGATAAATACAGAATGACAAACTCCCATATATAAGTTTTAAGGATGCACAGTGAGGGAACAACATATGAGCAAAAAGGCAGCAGAAATGGAGATTAAATTCACAGAATTAAGGTGCAAGGAGAGTGAGGACTTTCTGCTCTGGAGGTTGCAATAGAGAGAAGCAAATAGATGCTCAGGTGTGGGTGTGGTGTTGCATGATGTGTTTCAAAAACTCATGACATTGGTGGCAAGAAAGTTGCACTGGTGAAAGGGATGTGTGCATCTTATGTTTGAAACTCAATTGAGAACATGTTTATAGCCATGGTGTTTAAATAAATTATTATTAGAACAAAAATAAAGGATAAACCACCATGAACATCATAGTACCTCAATAAATATTTTAAGATAATGATAAACATTATAAAAATAAAAATAGTATAATAAAGCAAAAATTTATGGCTTGTACAACTTTTTGCTTAATCACCTCACCCATTGTAGCATCTTTTTTAAATTTTTGGGTTACTCTTCAAAATAAAAATTGGCCCCATTGGTCACATTGTGGACATGTATTTGATTTCAAAGACAGATAACATTTTAGAAAATTCTTGATAAATATTTTTTAAAAAAATCTGTTAAATTTTTTGTATGTAGTCATATATACATGCTTGTTATAGCTTTCAAAAATATACTTGAGTATTTTAAATGCTTAATTTTCTAAATAAATAATTATATGTGATATTATAATAATATGTCACTGAGCTTTATATATGATTAAATCTAAAATTTGTTGTCATTAAGAGTACTGGCATAGAAATAATACTTAATTTTAACATTTAAAATATTTCAGATATTAAAATTTAAAACATAAAGCACAAAAGAATGGTGAATTTTTGAAAAGTCGTGCTTTCTTCCTTTTTTCTACCCAGCAGTTGAACACTATGCATACATTTATTTAACAGACAATAAGCTATCGAGAATACAAAATATTTCTGCATGATGTAACATTTCTCCAAAGATTCTTTTTAAGTGTTTGTGGGCAATAGATTGTATTACAATTTCTGTCTAAATTTAGTTTTTTTTCATTTTATCGCTATTCTCAACAATATTTATTAACAAATATTACACTACTCTTTAAAATGCATATTTGTGTATTATTTTTGTTATTAATTATCCTAATGGAAATAAAAATTACACTTACAACTTTTGAAGCATCAGGTAGGTCTAAAATAATACTGAAGTTGAGACATAACTGGATGGTCTTGGTTTTCTTTATTTTATTTTATTTTTTGTTTTTTTTGGGGTCACACCGGCAGTGCTCAGGTGTTACTCCTGGCTCCATGCTCAGAAATTGCTCCTGGCAGGCACAGGGGACCATATGGGGCACCGGGATTCGAACCGATGACCTTTTGCATGAAAGGCAAATGCCTTACCTTCATGCTATCTCCCGGGCCCCGGACTCCTTTATGTATATTACCTTGGCTTCAGTCCATGGTTCTGTTCCCATCACCTCAATCAATACCTAAACTCTTAAGAGGACAATTTCCCAAAACCTTTCTTCAGGAGGCAGACACCAGAACTTTTTTTTTTTTTTTTTTTTTGGTTTTTGGTTTTTGGGTCACACCCGGCAGCGCTCAGGGATTACTCCTGGCTCCATGCTCAGAAATTGCTCCTGGCAGGCACGGGGGACCATATGGGGCACCGGGATTCGAACCGATGACTTTTTGCATGAAAGGCAAATGCCTTACCTCCATGCTATCTCCAGGGCCCCCAGACACCAGAACTTTTACCCTACTCTAGTTCATTCATGCCACACACACTTACTCTTAAATACAGGAGATCTTTTTATTCATTGCACTGCATTACATACAAGCAACTTTAAATCACAATTAGTCTGTTGTCTTCTATGTCAATACTCTGTGTCATGCCCAAAGTCCCTCTTCAAAATGCCCTACCCTGTGCTCCACTTAACCAAACTTTGTCATTAACACCTTTGGACTATGTACTATAAGTCTGTAATTTACAATTGTGTCTCCAGTGAAAACATCTCAATCCCTTGCAAAGCTCAAGATTTCTTTACAAAATGACCTCATCTCTATGGTTTTTCACCAAATGTCCAGCATTTGGGGCCGGAGCAATAACACAGCAGGAATGGCATTTGCCTTGCACACAGCAGATCTGGGCTTGATCCCTGGCATCTTATAGGGTTACCCAGACTGCCAGAGGTAATTTCTGAGCCCAAAGCCAGTTAGAAGAAGAACCCCCCTGAGCACAGTCAGGTCAGGTCCCCTGCATGCCAAACACAACAACAAAAAACAAAAGAATGTTCAGCATTTATCTTAGAGTATGACACAGGGCAGGTACTATGAGAGAAAAATGAGCCAGCTTATCTTTCAAAAAGATTTAAACCAAGCTCATATTTTCTTGAAGAATTTTGCTCCTCTTGACACATGTCATAACAATATTTAAAAGAAGATATGCCAGAACCATGTCTTCTGTTTATCATTGAACCAACTAGACTTAGAGTTGCTTGGGGTGATTATCTTTTTAGTCTTTGAAATCTTTACAATGAAGACAATGCCTAAAATGCAATTAGTGCTGTCTCACTCTCTATCCCTCTCCAAATATATTCAGACACTATGTATATGACTGTTTCTCTGCATGCAAATGCAAACACACACAGTCTAAGTCAGTGTAGTAAACTAGAGTTTAGGGGATAAATCCCAGATAATATAGTTAGCTCAAAACCAGGGTCAATTGGAGCCACTGGAATGTCTGAGAATGAGAGGAAGGTCTTCAGTAGGTTAGAATCACCAAGATGACTCTTAGATATGCAGGGAAAACTCAACCCTCCTGTCCATTGTTTGGCATGGCACATGGAGAGCCAAGGAAAGTTGTAGTATTTGGGTACTGCAATCTTAGTTGTTAATCTAACATAATCACAGAGCAGAAGATGACTAAAAGTGTCATAATGCACACAAGAGTCAGGAACACTCCAGATGGTAGCTATGGGAATAATATTTGCTCTATTTTCAGTGAACCTGAGCTATTTCTATAATATGTTTCACAAATCTTTGTTGAATACTATATATAACACTAATACATATCTTTTGCATACTCTACTGTTTTATGTATAATCCTATGGATGTATAGGATCTTACAAACATAAATTCCCTTGAGACATTATTTTGATATATTGAAAAATTATTTTAAGTTAATATTGCATTTATTTAATATATATAATTATATAATTATATAAATTATTAAATTTCAATTATTTTAATTTAATATAACTGAACTTCACACTATAATTAAGTCAGACTAACTTTTTTAAAACAACTCCATGTAATGAATTTGAGATTAAATGTACAGTTAGAAGTTAAGTTTCTCAGCATGCTTTTCTTTATGACTTTCAACAAATAATGACGAAAAGAATGATTCTTAATAATGCCCACACAATCTGAGGTTCTGTATTTTCCTTCTTTGTTAGCCCTCAACCCTGTTATTGAAATGGAAACATAGCCTGACATTTTTTTTGCAAGTTTTTTTCTCTTTTTTTATAGTCTAAAGGTTAATGAGCTGTGGTGTGGTTTAGTGCTGCGTGTGCTAAGCTAGCACCTAATATGTTAAGTGGGGCGTGATTCAATCCTTCCCAGAAAAAGGGGTCTCCAAATTTCAGGTGTGGGGGGAAGGGAAGACAAGGGAAGAAGGCTGCCTCATTGGGTTGATGCTATTGTACCCGAAATATGGTCTTGGTCAGCTTCGAGTGCTATTTGGGACATTTTATACAAGTTGTTCTCAGGGGAAACATAAATTTCCTACATTCCATTTCAAGAGGTGCTGGGTTATAGGTTATTGACCAGTTTAGAGATTTATAGCTGAAGTCAGTAATTGTTAAGGAAAAAATGGCTTGACAATTTTATTATAGAGGAGGCCTGCTGGAAAAGTTCAATATAGATTTGTCAAAGCTCTAACTTGATCTTACTCATGTCTCTCTGTCTATGAAAAACGCAGCCTAATGAATTTAAAGTAAAATATGCAAGTCGAAGGTAGTTTTCTTATAAAGATTTTGCATGCACAAATATAGAAATAAATTATATATATCTAAAAACCATAGCTTTATATAGGTCAACATATATATTTTCATACATGCTTTCATTTTCATAGAGAATTATAAATGCATACACATGAATCACATAAATATGACTGCTTAATATCATACACATTATCCTATCTAACCAGAATATTGACAAGTAAATATTCTTTGGAGAATGAGAAATTATTGCTATGTTTCAGAAAAATAAAATTTATTAGCAAAGCAGAGAAATAAAAAAAATACAGCAATGAAAGTTAATTACTATTTACAAGAAAGTCCACATCCTTTCATTGCTCTGCTTCCCCAAGGTACATGCCCACATACATGTTAACATTTAAAATGCAAAAGAATTGAGATGAGTTTTTTAAATTTACATATTTTAAAAAAGTAATATTTGTAGGTTATTAGCACCCTTATTCTTTCAGATTTTAATTCCAAAGATAATAATTCAAGATAATAATAAGAGTCTGAGGCAATAATACAGTAGGTATGGCATTTGTCTTGCATGCAATTGACCCAGGTTCTATCCCCAGCATCCCATGTGGTCCCCCAAGTACTGCCAGAAGTAATATCTGAGCACAGAGTCAGAGTAGTTCTTGAACACTGCCAGGTGTGATGCAAAATAAATTAATGTCAATATTTAGTCCTAAGCATTCATTTGACATTTATAATGATATATTATTACAAATATCACTCCTAATTTTTCAATATTATGTATCACTGAAGAATCTGGGTCAAGTTTTAAGTAAGTTTTGTCTAGTTCTTCCGAAGTTGATTTTGCAAGCAACTCTTGATCTTCTAGATGGATTATAAGGCAATAGGTTCAACAGCGATTTTTTACACCTTCACCCCAAATCTCTTAGCCAAAGATGAAGCCTACAGGAAAGAAAAAAAGAGCATATCCTCTAAGGATTTAAACTGGAAGAAATGATTATTTCCATACTGGACATTTAATTATATTCCTGCAAAATATAATTATTTTATTCCATAGAAACAAAGTGGAGTGAACCTTTGCTGATTGCAGTGCTAGAACACTAACTAAAGGGGGGAGAAATAGCAGAGTGGTAGGGTGTTTTTCTTTCACTCAGGACCGACCTAGGGTCTGTCTCCAGCTATTGTCCCCCAAGCTTTCCAGGAGTGATTTCTGTGTGCAGAACCAGAAGTAATTCCTGAGCACCTTTGGGTGTGGCCCAAATTAAACAAACAAAAAAAGAACAATAACTACAGTATGGTGACAACACAAATGTCCAGTGACAAACGATGGGATAAAGAGTCAGTGACAAGTGTCCAAAGTGAAAAATCAAAATCATTCAGCTACATATAAAAAAGATAAAATTGTGCGGCTACGGTAAATGTGTTTATAACTGGAGGGTAATGTGTAAGCAAAATAAGTCAGACAAAGAAGGAAAGATACTGAATGATCTCATGTGTCTTTAGTATAGAGACAAAATAAGCAAATGGAGTTTCAAATAAAGATAAATCTTGACCTTGTATTTCAACACTCACATTACCTAATAGTGGTGGGAGGATTGTTGGGAATCAAGAGGTGGACAAGATGACACAGGAACAGGGACAAAGCATCTTGGGCATTTTGTTGGTGGTGAAGGTGCAATAACTGTGCATAAATGACATAAATAGCAACACTAATACAATCATATTAAGAAAATATAGTAATGTTCAAAATGTAATTTTTATTTTTATTTATTTATTTATTTTTTGGTTTTTGGGTTACATCCGGCAGTGCTCAGGGGTTACTCCTGGCTCCATGCTCAGAAATTGCTCCTGGCAGGTACGGGGGACCATATGGGACACCGGGATTCGAACCGATGACCTTTTGCATGAAAGGCAAATGTCTTACCTCCATACTATCTCCCGGGCTCCCAAAATGTAATTTTTAAAAGGAAAATAAAATTAACAACCTGTATAAAAAGTCAATTCTTCTCTATACCTTAACATTTCTTATATTCACCCCTAAGAAAGAGTAAAATGGATTTGGATAAAGAAACAGAAAGTATGAATTTCAGGAAAATACCACTGAGAACAAAGAAGTTTGAGAAAAGTCTAGACAGAGTGAAAATAAAGACTTCTATCTTGCAATCATTTTGGCATAGTTAAGATATCTACTTTCAACTCTAAAGCATAAACTGTTCATGTTTCCTTCCCTATATAGGTATTAACAGCTTTCATCAGTTTTATTTTTATGTATCTAAGGCAATATTGGTGGGCACAAGTGATGTCTGTAACAAAATAGGTTATTATAATCACAAATCAATATAGTTTCATTATGGAAGACCAATAGCAAAAATGTGGTGGATGTTTCTGAGATCAAACATCAAATCACGAAAGCAAAAATGACAAAATCATAAGTGACTAAAAGCAATCACATTCAGCTCTGATGTTCAGAAAAATCCTTTAGAAAAATGTGATTTACTGAGTGAAGACCTCACAAGTGAAAACAAAGTCCCCATTGTAAAAAAGAAAGTCCATAAAATTTGTTCATCTATATTGTACAATTAAAGTCATTGTAGAACTGGAACCAAGATGGACAATCGCATGAGTTCTTGGCAAGATGATGGTTTCTAATGACTCTTGAGGCAAGGACAAGAGCTTTAGAATAGTTGAGAAAGATAAGTCTGGGGAGATTAGCAACCAAAGCCATGTTATTTTCAGAGTTTGTGATGTGAAACCCATCCTACCTTTAATAAGAATCAATAGAAATAATGAAGGATAAGTGTGAGTAAGTTTATAGAGGACAAGGTTATAGTAGAATCTATTGATGTAATTCTTAATCTTAACATACTAGGTAACAAAAAAGGGAGGTATATTCCTGAGCTGTATAATGAACATTAACACATGCACATAACTTTAAGGTTTGATGTATTCCCACTAGCTGTGAAAATAATTATGTAGCAAGGTGGTCTTCAGCAAGCCAGTACGAGTAGTTGCATAAATTTTATAACAAGGTTATTGGTACTTTGTCATGGCCCTGTTGCTCTAGTGGTGAACATGCATCATGGGAAGGAAGGGGATGTGTATGTGCACACGTGTACTGAATTGCATCATACATTACCGTGACCAGGCAACACTAGTACATTATCTCTGACTTCATCCCACAAAGACAAAATGGAGTGGTTTCTTTTAAATTCTGCAAAAGGTTTGTAGGACTGACTGAGTAAATAAATGAAAAAGTGAACTTGGCTACTATACCAAACAACAAAGAGTTATCAGCAATAGAAACTTATCTCAAAGTTAGAGAATAGCTGGTACAAGATCTGAACCCGAGGCAAGAATATTTAACTCCTTGAACTATCCCTGTAGTAACAATAACCTAAACTAATTGAGTCACTTTCAGAATTACAAGAAAATGCATAGGGCTTGAGATTCTTGCAAATGGGGCTACTTTGCATATAGCTCACACAGCCATAATTAAAAAGAGAGCATCATTTATAAATTATGTAAATGTATAAAATTTATACATTTCAATTGGTTAGCCTGAAGAAAATTTAATAGCAGAAAACAAATTATCATAAAAATAAATAGATAATAAAAATAAAATAAAATAAAATAAAAATAGATAATAAAGGTATACAATATTCATAATTTTCCTACTCAACTGAATAATACATTTAACTGTTCAGGTTTTATCAAGCTATCATCAATTAGGTGGTATTATATAATATCAAAAAGAGACCTTTTTTGTATGTACAAAGACTGGGAATATTAATATTAAGGTGTCAGAGGATTCTGTCTCGGAAGAATCTGTTCCTTCCTTATTGATCACCATTTCGAAGAAGTGTCCTCACATGAAGAAAAAAAGTGAAAAGATTCTCTACAATTTGTCTTATATGGACACATTCATTTTGTGAGGGTTCTGAATTAAGCTGAACTGAAGGATTGGAAAGTAAATCTTACAGAAATTTTATTGCTTTATACCTCCCAAGGGCTCTACCGCCAAATACACTGGATTTCAACACAAAAGGGTCACAAGGCTCAGGAGGTAGCAATATTTAGCCAATGGCACCTTAACTTTAAATGATAAACTCAGGCTTGCTCTGCAAGCCAGTGTTCTCCCTTGAAGAGATATATCACTCCCTTGTTTGTATGTCTCACTGCTTGTTCACTCTTTGAGGAATGAGTTCTCTTTCTATTTTTGGTGGAAGAAGGGATATTGGGGAAGGCTTAGATCTAACCAGAGTGTTTAGGATATACTACTAGCTATTCACTCTGTAATTACTCCTGGCAAGGTTGATCGGATCATATATGGTACCTGGGATCAAACTCGGGTCTGCTGTGTGCCAGCCTTCCTTCTTATACGACTTATTTTTTCTCAAATACATTTTTCTTTTATTTTCACCCAGACTTAAACTCTTTCTTAGTAAGTTTTGTCCAGTAAAAACTACCTTACTTCAGGGCCAGAGAGATAGCACAGTGGTAGGGTATTTGCCTTGTATGCATCTGACCTAGGACGGATCTGGGTTCAATCCCTGGCATCCATATGATCCCCCAAATTCAGGAGCAATTTTTGAGCACATAACCAAAAGTAACCCCTAAGCATCACCTGGTGTGGCCCCAAAACAAATCTCTCCCAAAATAAAAACTACATTGTTCACTAAAACAAAAATAAGTAAATACATAACCAAACCCAACAACATTAAGTCCTTGCAAACTGTAGTAGGTCACACCATGCCAATGAATATATGATGCCCAAGAAAAAAACATGGCCCATCTTTGTGGGAGCATGTTTTTTGATTTTATTTTTTTAAGAAATTTCCTGCAACAATTGAAGTTCTTCCAAAATTCATTTCTATTCAGCAGTTACTCTAAATTCAACAATCTCAAGGAATGAAAGGTCAATAGCAATCAGAACAGTCAATCTTAGCCAGTTGTTCTAATTGAAAGTCTTCATTTATCTTCTCAAAATCTATTTATTTGCTTGTCAGATATACATTCAGCTGGCTACACTAATTAAGCACTTGTTCTAGAAGCCGTTAAGTAGTCCTATGTCATCCCCTCATTGACGTTTAATCCCATGCCAAGTCATTTTTTTTTTAATTTTGTTTTCTGGACCACACCTGGTGACGCTCAGGGGTTATTCCTGGCTATGCACTCAGAAATTTCTCCTGGCTTGGGGAAACATTTGGAACGCTGGGGGATGGAACTGAGGTCTGTCCCAGGCTAACCTTACCACTTGTGCCACCGCTAATGTCCCCTATGTCAAGTCTTCTATTCTTCTCCAATTTGCTTGTAATATTGCTCCAGGACTCTGTATGTACTCCACAGTACTGCATAACCATTTGCTTCAGACTGTGACACTATAATTAAATTGGAATTCTGGAAGATTCTGAAGGGAAGAGGTTTTGAACTTATATTCACTTTCTATTCATTTGCTATCTATAAGCTTTGTTTCTCCATAGTGGCAGCAATAATTTGCTCGAATTAGAGTGACTGAACTCAGTTTCCAGTTGTCGAGCACTTTCTATGAATGCCAATTTGTCTTGTTGCCAGCCATTCAAGCTCTTCTCCCAAGAGATCAAAGATCCTATCCCAGAAGACACCAAGTATCTATGGGTTGCTTCTTTTCACTTAACAGGAATTGTTCTCAGTTCCCTTACTCTTGGAGGTGAAAAGTTATGAAGATGTGATGAAAGTGATGAAGATGTCTCTGATTTTTCAGCATTCTCTTTATGACATTTTAGCTCTTCAACATCTAATGATCAAACTTCTCTCACACAGTAGTTTGTAATAATTCTGAATCAAAAAATATCAGTTTGGCAATCAGAATTTGCCAAACAACAGAAATAATAAACTATCATGATAACTACCTTTGTGAGACAGATTATATTGCTTTCCAGTATCATTATTCCTTGATATCTTTATTACTGTGCTCAAAGTAGCAGCTAAGACAAAGAATACAAGGACTTTTCAGAGATAAGAAATTCAGAGAAATTAAATCCACAGGCACACAGAACACATTCTATGCAATTCAAGAGTGGCGGCATAGAATAGTGTGGTTTGTTTGAAATTGGCCTTATACTTCATAACCACATGATACAAAAATCTCCTAATAATGCATTAGGCTGGTAAAAGCTTCTGTCAATATTTCATTCTAATAGGGACGTAAACCAATCTCCTCTTGATTGTCTGGAATTTATATTTTTTTCAGATCATGGAGGGAAAGAATGAAAAGGAATTCATCAGAAGAGTTGCTTTTTTGAATTCAACGACAGGCCAATCTTTTCCTTTTTGAAAAATATGAATCTCTAATTATTTCCTTACAATAACACATTTAGAGATAGGCAGTAATATTGTGAGGAAACAGCAGAGGAAATGGAATGTGTTTTAGACTCTTAGCCCCGTGGCTGACGGCTGCTGGCAATCTTTTGTCTCAATGGTTTCCTGAACATAGGTGAAAAATACTACTTTCATAAGTTGACTTGAGCCTCCTCTCTTTTAGCTTGGCCATTGGGGGAATTACCAGATGCGAGGAAACCTTTCAAGTCCATTACTCCCTTCCTATCCCTTCAACACCTTCAGATGTCCAGTGGGGTTTTTGCAGTTTCTAATGTTACTGCAATGATTCAGCAAGCCCTTTGAATCCTGCTCAGGAAGGGAATAGTATTCTTTGCTTGATTCTCTCAGGAATTTACCTTTCCTTCCTAAGTAAAATACTAAAACACTAAAATAGGATTCCTAGGGACTTAAATACAATAATCTGTGTAGAATGAAATGGTTCGTTTTCACTCTGTGTTGCTGAAAAGCAAACAAAGGGAGTGGGAGACAGAACATCTTCGAAAAGTCTTCAATATTCATCCATATAAATTTAGTGAATGAAATTGAATAGCAGGTCAAAATAATGTTATCTCTGACATGCATAGCTCAAAAAAAATCACTCCTTCTTTAACCACCATAATCGTTAAGCCTTAAAATGTATAAGTTATTGAAGGTTTTATTTAGATATTGCTCATAAGTGTGCAATATCAGGGGCAGATAACAATGTTTAGCATATTTTAATTATTTTGCAAAATTCTACCAAACAATATTGACCAGGGAAACCAGATATTTTCTGTTATCATTCCTTATTTTTTCCTCTTTTGCTGATTTGATATCTATCCACAAAACTTATCATCTGTCCTATATATTTCATTCTTTGACCTCAGCTTCACGTTAAGTATAACCAGTGGGATGTACAAGAATAATAATAAGCAAGTTTAGGGTATTTATCTCTTGTTCTCTTCTTGCCTGGAGCTGACACTGGGTGTGACTTCATTTCAGGGACACATTTGTAAGACTGATTTGTCTCACTGATTATTGCTAATTCAGGATAATTGAATCAGAATGGAATAAAAGAGTAGAATAATTTTCTGGTATCATAGGATTTCATATTGAAGGAATGCTTAAAATTTAATGCTAGAATGTGTTGTGCCATTCAATTGACATTTAGTTAAATATAAAAGATAACAAGTAGTTCTTCCTAGAACTCAGGGTTAGAACATCAAAAATATTTGAGAGATGGGGCACAGTGGTAGGGCCTTTGCCTTGCATGCAGCCAATCCAGGACAGATGGTGGTTCGAATCCTGGCAAACCATATGGTCCCCTATGCCTGAGCTCAGAACCAGGAGTAACCCCTGAGTACAGCCGGGTGTGACCCAAAAAATAAACAAATATTCGAGAGACAGGTTTATCTGTGCACTCGGGGGGAGGTGGTTATCCTCAGATAGGAGAAAATATTATTATTAGAGAATTGGGATGAAGATGATAGTGTATTATTGATATTAACAGAGGAGTTTATTGCTGGGCAGAAGGCTCATTGGTTATTAAGATTATAAAAGTAGATGTTGGTTATTCACCAGGAAAAGGTTGTATTAATTATATGAGAATAAAGTGAGAATGTGAGGAGGTTATATCATTAGAAAGTCCTGTTACAGTAAATGATGTGCAGATCATTATTTCCATCTCCATTGAGTCATTTATAACTTATCGAACTATCATGGTATTTTTTTAAAACTTTAACATTAAAGAAAATAGAGCCAGAGAGATAGCACAGCGGAAGGACATTTTCCTTGTGCATGACCAATCCAGGACAGATGGTGTTCGATTCCTGGCATTCCATATGATCCCCCGAGCCTGCCAGGAGCAATTTCTGAGCACAGAGACAGTAATAACCCCTTAGTGATGCACGATGTGACCCAAATATAAAAAACAAAACATTAAAAATATTAATGAAGGATGAATGAGAAGAAAACTTAAGTCAAGCACTTGCCCAATTTTGAGACCTGAATCACTTCTGAGGTCTGGAAGCAATTGAAGAAGTGTTTGGTTATCAAGGGGAAAATATAAAATCATGTAAAACATTCTTAACACAGGGAGAATTCCTACTAGTCACCACCACTGGTGTTAAGTAAATTACAGCATCCTCACAATATTCTATGTCAAGAGTGTATTTGGGGACTATGTCTTCATGAAGACTTTGCAGACTTCCATCTTACAGTGCTTTCAAATACAGACTCAGGTACCACTTTGTCACAGATGTATATGAAAGATGCAACTAAATAGATTTACTTGGTACTTGACATACTTCCCCACTGCAGTCAGTATATTTGGCGAATTTTGTCACAGAGAAGGTAGGACAAATAAGAAGCTAAGATAGAAAATTTAAAACAGGGTCCAGAGAGACAGCATGGAAGTAGGGTGTTTGCCTTGCATGCAGAAGGATGGTGGTTCGAATCCCGGCATCCCACATGGTCCCTCGAGCCTTCCAGGAGCGATTTCTGAACATAGAACCAGGAGTAACCCCTGAACACTGCCAAGTGTGACCCCAAAAAGCAAATAAAAAAAGCAAAAAAAGAAAATTTAAAACAAATTTGAATATCATGAAAAATGAAGGAAATGATTGGCACTAACACAAATGGCCTACCGAGTTCCAAAAGGCAGTTGATCAATTTTAAATTGAATCAAAAATATTATTACTTAGCCAAGAAATAGTTTTTAAATGGAGTGCAAAGATTATAGAACCCTCTGATGGGTTTTTAAATGGAGTGTAAAGATTATAGAACCCTCTGATGATGATAATGTTATATTTAATATAACCTGAATGTTAGGTTTCTTTGAGGAATTGCATTAAATCTGTACAATGCTTTGGGGAATATTGCCATTGAAGTGATACACTAGTTATGGTAGAAACCCTTTTTTCTATAAAAGCAATCAAGATTTCATATCAGAACAATTGCAAAAAATAACAGATTCTCAACCAATAACCATGCTGATTTTTCTTTTTCTTTCTTCTTTATTTCTTTCTTTCTTTCTTTCCTTCTTTCTTTCTTTCCTTCTTTCTTTCTTTCTTTCTTTCTTTCTTTCTTTCTTTCTTTCTTTCTTTCTTTCTTTCTTTCTTTCTTTCTTTCTTTCTTTCTTTCTTTCTTTCTTTCTTTCTTTCTTTCTTTCTTTCTTCTCTTTCTTTCTTCTCTTTCTTCTTTCTTCTCTTTCTGCTTTGGGGCCACACCCAGCAGTTCTAAAGAGTTACTCCTGGCTCTACTCTCAGAAATCACTCGTGGCAGGCTCTGGGGACCATATGGAATGTCTGGGATTGAACCCAGGTCTGTCCAGGGTTGTCTGAGTGCAAGGCAAGTGCCCTACTGCTGTGCTATCACTCCAGCCCCTGATTTTTCTATTTCTACAAACATTCACAATAACGTGCTCCCAATAGTTCATTTTTATTATGTCATGTGGACTAGATTATGTTCTGGGGATGGAAGGTTAATGTACATGCTTTGTTATCTAAGTCAAAAAACTATATCCTTTTGTGTTTATATTTAGTTAAGCCCTTAACCAAGCATTATGATACTGGTTTGTTGCCTACACATGATGGCAACATGTGAGCTAAGAAATGAATCCCAGTTCCACTATGAGCATTATCAGTTGGAATGAGGCAGGTTATTTATTGTTTGAATCTTAAAGTTAGTTAATAGTGGCAAGTGTAATCCTTGAAAATATGTTTTAAACCCCTTTACATGTCTAACAATTCTAGAAATACCCTTCCAGAGAAGAAGGGATGGAATTGCCTACATCATTTTGCTTCCAAGAAAACAAGCAGAAAGTGTATGAACTTAATTGCTTAATCAACAACATTCAGCCAAAGGCCTCCAAGTGTGTAGAATTAATCATCTTATTGTAAGATTCATTAAAAAGTAATGGGCAGAGTGAGAACATTGCACATCTGGGAATAATTTGGTTCCATTAAAAATAAAAATAAATACACCTTGGAAAACATTATTTTGACAATATTTTGCTCCATGGCTTGTATTAAAAACAAGGATTTTGTTCACTCATGCAGCGCATAAACCATCATCATGCTTCCAGTAATCTAGGGTGTGAGAATGACAAGAGTTACAGACAAGATGCATTTCAGTAACAACCCTTTCCCCCAAAAAAGCCTCTTGGCCCCAGTTAATGGTCAGTAAAAGTGTAAAAATCTTCGTTATGTTTCATTCTGTCAAGAGTGTATTTTCAATATGTTAGTTTATTGCTTTGAAAACCTAAGATCTAGTTAGCAGTTTATGAATTGTACATTTAAAGGCTCACCATAACACTTATTTTCCAGGACAACTAACAGTAAAAAAATAAATGCATAAAACAATGAAATGCTATTCATTGGGTGAATAAAAAGGAAGAATATTAGAAATATTACAAAGGAGTTAGTTGCTATATTATTTGACAATTCCATATTTATTATTATGTTGTCATGAGTGTAGCTTCCTGGAGGTAATCAAATACAAAGTAATCCTTTGTGACATTTGCAAAGAATCATCATGGTTTTAGAACATGTTGGATGGATATTTATGGGTCATCTTCAAGTAGGTTCAAAAATATTTCACTTTTGAAACCCATCACTGAGTATATGATTCTGCTTTATTCTCTGCTTTCTGTATCTTGAAAGGTCACTGGGTGAGGGAAACAATGGATTTTCAAAATGTACCAGGCTTGATCTCCTCAAAGGCAGTGCCTACTAAGACCTGAAATAAATCAACCCTATGTTGATGTGCAAATTCTATCTGTAGATACTTATAATCTGTTCTGGAGAATAGAGGAAGAGCAACATAAAAAGAGCATAGGAAGAGCTCTTCATGGGAAGAGCCACAATACCTGGTAAGTTTGATAAATATTTAAACTTAAAGTTCTGATCTAGCTGAACCCAGAATCTTTGACCATTAACTTTACTTTATTCCTTTGGAAATCACTCCTTTTTGTCTCTAGTAATTTGTATCCTTCACTTTCTTGCCCCATTCATTAAGTCTACAGTTTGGAAGGTAGCCAAGGACCATCTTTTGTTCCTCAGACAACCCCTTGAGCATGTTCTCCACCCCTGCCAAGTGGTTTATCAAATATTCCTCTCACATAAAAGAGAGGGAAAATCTCTCCTGCTCAGGAAACCATAGTTTTCCATATTGTTACATAATTGATGAGCCTGGAAGGTTCATTTGAAATTGCAAGGAGCCGTCTCTAATTAACATCACCTGAGAAACTTTAAAAGCATATTTTTGGGACCCCCCCCCTCAGAAAACAGCTTCGGAATTTCAAAGTAGAGACCAGAAACTCTGGATGTGTTTTCTTTTCCTCGGATATTTCTTTGGAGGATCCATGCTTGGCAATCAGTGCTATATGCCAATGGCTTTATTATATTCCCTTTCAGTGATCAATATTTACTGAAATAATGTAGCTAACTATCAGAATTTGATCACACCAAAAATAGGTATTGATTACATGTCTATTATCTTTCAATTTGAACACCATTTTTTAAAGCAGGGAAGCTTTTAATTCACTGTTTTGGATAGGAAGAGCTTTCCTGTTTATTTTTTCTTTATTTCTTTAGATTTTTTATTTAAAAATATTGTGGGGGCCCGGGCGGTGGCACTGGAGATAAGGTGCCTGCGCTAACCTAGGACGAACCGTGGTTCGATCCCCCGGTTCCCCATATGGTCCCCCGTGGCTGCCAGGAGCGACTTCTGAGCTAATAGCCAGGAGTAACCCCTGAGCATCACCGGGTGTGGCCCAAAAACCAAAAAAAATATATATATATTGTGAATTAGGCTATTGTGAATTATTCTTTCAGAACAGTATTTCAGGTGTTTAGTGACAGCGAATTAGGGCCATTCCCACCATTGGTGTTGATCTCCCTCCTCCATAGTTCCCTAAATGCATCCCAAACCTCCACCCATAGTCCCCTGAACTACAAGTGTAACAGGTCCATTTTGTGTTTAGCTTGTTAAAGTTTGGGTCTCTTGATTCTGTTGTTGCTGTTGTTGACTTTGGCTTGAATATTTAGATCTGATCTCCTTATTCCCCCCCAATTGAGCACCATTTTTAAAATATATTAAGTCACAAATGAAAAATGAGTATTTTTCACCATGTGACTTATCATGGCAGAAAGTTGCTGAGATCTGTATTTATCTAAGTTTATTTATCTCAAGCCAGACATCTACTCCCCTGTAATAAGTAATATAAGAAGCCTGTTTAGAATTTCAAGGTGAGAGAGTCTTTGAGGGTAAGAAAATAGAGGGATTATGGTATGTATTTTATTCATAGCCTTGACACCACCTTTTGAAGAAGCTTTTAAAGGAGTTATTTTTAAAGACCAACACAGGGGGCCAGAGTGATATCACAGCATTTGCCTTGCATACAACCAAACGGGGACAGACCCAGGTTCAGTCCCTGGCACTCTCTATGGTCCCCCAAGCTTCCAGGAGCGATTTCTAAATGTAGAACCAGAGGAAAGAAGGCAAAACAAAACAAACAGTAAAAAACCAACACAGAATCTACAATTGTAGATAAGTTATATAAAATGATAGTATTAAATTATTTTATTTAATTATATCACTTAATATAAATGTTCAGAACATACTAATCAAGAAAATCAGAATGGCAGGGTGGATAGAACAATTAGTAATAATTGAACCCAACATTCTGTTACCCACAAGAGACAAACATGACAAGTCAGAGTAAACCCAGACTCAGAGTGAGAGGCAGAAAAAACTTAACTTGTGAACAATATCCTTAAGACTGGAGTAGCCATACTTACATCAGGCAAAAGTGTCTTCCAATTAAATAAGAGACAGGATAGTCTTTTCTCAATGATCAAAAGATCATTGACACTATTCATGTTATTCTTGATTTATCAAAAACTTAGAAACATGGTTAGTTGAAATACAAAAATTTTTGACAGTTCATCAAGATAAAATTCAACATCTCAGACAGTTGCATAGTTCTCTGAAAAAAGATAGAATATAAATATTATTGGTAAATATGCATTTTGTTTTAACAAAGGTGAGGAACACATGTAGCACAAGTTTTGTACTTTATTGTAAAGTGTGAATTGGAATGAAAATGGGTCAGCCTGTTTTCAGGATATATTTGCTACACCAATATTTTTATGTTCAGCTAAAATGACATTTGACGGATATCAGCATCCATTATTTTCACTTTAGTGAGTGTAAATTAAAATTTTATTGGAATGAAGAGACTTAAAATAGTCTAAGTTACTGTCTTCATGATAAGCAGATAATGAATAATTTCATGCCATGAACATATTTGCATCATAGACCAAGTATTAGTAAAACTTTACAGGTTCCAATACTTCATAATTAGTAAGATATTTTCGTAAACATAGTCTTTTGTTTATTTCAATGCATCCCTTCGATTCACATCTTATAATTTGTTAAAGTGATAAATTATAAATGAATCAACTCACTTAAAGCAGAAAAGATATTCTGTATTCAATATTTTTTTCAACAGGACACACTCCAAGAATTAAGATGCTAAAATTACGCATTCTGGCAGCATTTCAGTTGATTCTGATGAGAATATTTTCCTAAACTTGACAGCTTTCTGTTCTCCTCCATTAAGGAGGAAACAATACCATAATTTATATCTGTGCATTCAAAGTCCCCTCCGAATGAATTTCATTAGAGATAAGTTTTCTCTGAGAACCATTGCTACGAGGAAATACTATATTTTTAAATCAGGTATGCCCTTGTCTCAGAGTCGCATGGCAGGCACCTCTGTTAGTTGTGTCTCATGCAAAGCAAACAATCCTTTCGCTTTCGTTGCAGAATTCTACCTACCATCTACCGTATGGCCATCTTCGCATGTAAAATGTGCCGTACTCTGCCTGTTTCTCTCAACTTGGTGGTGACAGCTTCCAGCTGGACACCTGATCCATCATAGCTCTCAGTGGCCTCCATGTCCAGGGTGCGATGGCTTTTGTTTGTTTGTTTTCTTAGCTTGCTCCACTGCTTTCCTGGCAGGCTTCCTTGCATGGTCATTAAAAGCCAAATGTGAAAGCAGCAAACACCCCCATCTGGGAGAAAGGGAAAAGGTCTGGCACATCTCACTAGCCTTGATTCTATCAAAGCTATTGGGGGAAGTGGCAGAGGCTGGAGATATTTTCCTCACTGCAGACATGTTTGGGTTGCAAGGGGACGTGATGAAGGAGAAGAAGTGGGTTGAGAGTGGAGTATTTTTAAGTTTTTGTTTGTTTGGTTTTTACCCCCTTGTCGTATCTTTAGAATCGGAGCCTGCAGGAATGATGGGGGAAAATCATAACTCTTTCTTGGAGAAGATTTCTTCTGGAAGGAAATATTGTCCGTGTTGACTCTAGAAATGAGTACATCAAGCCTCATAGCCACGTGATTGGTAATAAGGATTTTTGCAAATATTAGGGGCTTTCTTTGGCTCCTGGAAGGAAAGCATTATGGCTGATATTTATTTATTCAGTAATCGATGGCGGATGTGACATAAAACACACCTCCATTTACTCTTTCCCTTTTTCATGTTTTTTTTTTCAGCCTCAACAAGTGGACTTTCCAGAAAGCAAGATCTATTAGAACTTACCATTTTGCATCTAAGTTGAAAATTATTTGTCCTGATATACTCGTGCATCCAGCATATTGGACTTTGAATTTTTAGTCTTCAGTAAAGAATTATTCACACAATCATTTCTTTGGTCTTTCTCTTTCTTTTCTTACCTGTTTATACATCAAGTCAAGTGATTAAGTAAGAACTAAGCCTCTAGGGTTACTATAACATTTCACATGATTGAATCTCTGTAGAAGCATAAAGGAAAGATGTGTTTATGCAAGGCCTCTAATTTTTGTTTATTTTATTTTTTTGTCTGGTGGTGCTCAGGAATACTCCTGGCTCTACATTTAGATAACAGTCCTGGAGGGCTCAAGGGATCATATGAGGTACCAGGTAATTGAACCTGAGTTAGCAAAATGCAAAAAAAAAAAAAGAAAGAAAGAAAAAAAAGCCTTAATTGCTATATTATCACTCTGGTCCCCCAAGACACTATATTTTAAAAATTTACAAATTCACATAAAGACAATTAAAAACTGGCTTTTACCCAATGGCTTGGGTTGGGTAAAACTCTTTGAATCTCAATGAATCAGAAAGCAGATACAGAAAAAAAAAAAAAAAGTCTTGCAACATTGCTGTAAAAGAACAATATATACACATTCATTTAAACCCAATATTGCAAAAACAAATTCTTTGATTCAAAGAAAGCAAGCATAAAATTACAGCATCTATTTTTCAGAAAGAGAAATAAAAAATCTGGGGCCCAGGAGATAGCATGGAGGTAAGGCATTTGCCTTTCATGCAAAAGGTCATCGGTTC
>PVKC010005498.1:0-33075 GCA_004027635.1 Crocidura indochinensis | reverse complement strand
CACTCAGAAGTCGCTCCTGGCAGGCATGGGGGACCATATGGGGAACCGGGGGATTGAACCACAGTCCGTCCTAGGTTAGCCCAGGCAAGGCAGGCACCTTACCTCCAGCGCCACCGCCCGGCCCCTGGTAAATAGTGCTGCAATGAATATAGGTGTAAGGAAGGGATTTTTGTATTGTATTTTTGTTTTTCTAGGGTATATTCCTAGGAGTGGTACAGAAACATATTTTCTATGTATACGTATATATATATATACATTCACAGATATATATATATATATATATATATATATATATATATATATATAAAACAATATTTTTTAGGCCTCACCCAGTGGCGCTCAAGTTCTGAGCTCAGAAATTGCTCCTGGCAGGCTCAGGGGCCCATATTGGTTACCAGGGATTGAACCTAGGTCTATCCTGGTAGAGTAGCAACACCCTACCGCTGTGCTATCATTCTGGTTCCTCAAAATAATATATTCTTAAAGGTGACAAAAAGCATGTCCAGCAATTCAAGTATATATTGATGCCATGAAATGTAATATGTAATATGACAGAATACATACACACATGGGCACACAGAAACACAAACAAATCAGTATGAAAAATCAATATCACTTCTTGTAGAAGTGATGTATAGTTCACCAAATCAGACAGAAGGAATGTGTGTGATTTTCCTTTAGAATAAGAATTGCAGAGATCATCTCATATGTGTGAGGAAGTGGAGGGATAGAGGGCTTAAAGATTTGCCAAATGTATCGTTCCATTAAAAGCAAAGGATTTGGAAATAGTTTTAACACCTTGAAAAATGGAGAAATGTTGAAAAATAGCTGCTAAAGGATAATTCTGACAGCTAAAGAGAAATATCTAACAATTTACATGTGACTCACTTCTTTTTTTGTTTGTTTTTGTTTTTGGGCTACACCCAGTGACAGTCAGGGGTTACTCCTGGTTATGCACTCAGAAGTCGCTCCTGGCTTGGGGAACCATATGGGGCACTGGGGGATGGAACCATGGTCTGTCCTAGGCTAGAGCAGGCAACGCAGTCACCTTACCTCCAGCGACACCATTCGGCCCCGTGTGAGTCACTTCTTAATGGAAAAATGTATAGCAACTAAGGCCATATTGGAGAAACATATAGCAAGGTAAACATTCCATGATAATCATTACTGAAAGGCATCTTATCTTTCTGAATATGCATGCAAAAGCATTAAACATGAAGGAAATTTAAATGGTAAATGGTTGCTGAGGGGTCATAATGTGAATTTGTTCCAAGACTACTTAGAAAGTTGATAAATTGATGATCAATACAAGTTTCCATGATCTAATGAAAGGGAATGCTTTTGACATCAGAAGCATTTTTTAGGTAATAAGGTGGAATTGAAAAATGTGAATAAGTTTTATAAAGGCAAAGGGGAGAAAAAAGTAGGTCAATTGCTGCAAAAGCTGGAGCAGCTGTCTGTCTTGTATGTGTGAGACACAAGGTTGCTCTCTGACACTTGGTGGTTCATGGAGCACTGTTGATTTATATTGCTTACACTCAGAACCACTGAGAATAGCCCTAATAACCCACAAGATACAAGGGAATACAATACTGTATTTGGGCTCAAGCACTTGATTATTCAGGTTCAAGTAGCTGGGTTCAGTATCATTAGTGGTGACGTCCCTTCAGGTCCTCTAAGCATGGCTTGGGAAATCCTTCCACCAAAAAAATAGATGTTTTAATAAATAGTGTAACAAGGCAAAGGATAGGAATTTGGGAGATATTTACCTTATGTAGTACAAAGAAAAAGATATCATGATTCTTATTGTAAGAAAGAAAAGAAAAATATACTTGAATAAGTATATTGCCTGTGGGCTAATTGGATAATGTTAGAAAATTAGAAAAGGAAAGGAAAATAAAGAATTCTTACTCTGCCATCCACATGTTTAAAGCATAAAAGGAAGAGGGTTCCTTTAGGACTGAATGTACTCAAGATGATGGGGGATGGGTGTCAGGATAATTTTAATTCCATGATTTAGGTCTTCTAAATTCTAGGGCTGTCAAAGTCTTTCAGTAAGTATGAAAGATAGCAGAGAAGTGTCATAGAGAATACTGATATGAAAATGTACTTATGGTTATAAGGAGAGATTATATATTATTGTATCCTGCTGATTGATCCTGTTGATGTTTTCTTATTTTGATCATTCAGCTTATTAATGTAGTTGGCATACACATTACCAAAAGACTTCACATTAACCTTTACATTGAAGGTTAATTTAAGAAAGTTTTAGAATTGTGGTCACTAGCCCTAATATTGCTTCCTGGAATTATTTTCCCCCAAATAACATAAGTTCTGTAAGTCCAAAACTGGACTTTGATCTTGTCACCTGCCCCTGATCATTCTTTATTTTTAGTAGCAATGATATCTAATAAATAAGTCTACAATGTAGGTATAATTTTATATATATGTACAGGAGGAGGTTTATTCAAATAATTTGTTTATGTAATTATGGTAACTAAGAAGTCACACAGGGGCCAGAGAGATAGCATGGAGGTAAGGCGTTTGCCTTTCATGCAGAAGGTCATCGGTTCGAATCCTGGTGTCCCACATGATCCCCCGTGCCTGTCAGGAGCAATTTCTGAACATAGAGCCAGGAGTAACCCCTAAGCACTGTCGGGTGTGACCCAAAACACACACACACACACACACACACACACACACACACACATACACACAAAGAAGTCACACAATCTGTAAGCTAGCGGTGTTGAAAATCAAGTATTCTAGTTAAACTCCAAGTAAGTTTGCCTAAATTTGTAGGGCAACAAATGGTGCAGTTCTGGTCCAGGACTGAAGACTAGAAGATCAGTGTACTGAAGTCTGAAAATAAGAGAGAATAAATATCTCAACAGAGGTAACAAATGTTCCCTTCTCTGCTCTTTTCTCCTATTCATGTCTGCAACAGAGGATAGTGACCACATTGATGAGGGTACGTTTATTTGCTTACTCAATTGATTCATATTTAAGTTTCTTCAGAAATGTCTTCACAGATATACCAAGGAATAATGATTTGTCAGCCATTTAGCTTCTCTTTTGTCTGATCTAGTTACCAAATGAATTTACCCATTACAATATTTTCCTATCTGTAACATGGATCATTATTCCTCTTCCCTGTAATAATACCTGATAAAAAAAAGCTTCTATTAATTTGTTATAATTGCATAGACTGAAAATTTTCTTTTCTCCAACATACATATATATATGTATATGTATGTATATATACATATATATTTATGTATGTATGTATGTATGTATGTATGTATGTATGAATATACATACATACTGAAACCTTTTCCCCAGTATGAAGGTGTTTAGACATAAGAGCTATGGGACATTAGAGCAAATTCTTAAGGTCTAAGGTAAATTTAGTATTTTATTAAAAAGAGATATAACAGGAAGTATTGTTCTTTGTTATGTGGAACTGTAAGACAGGCGTCTGCAAACCAGAAAATTCTTCACTAGATATTGATCTAGTGAAATAGTTGGAGGTAGCTACTCATGATGAAAGAATTCTCAGACTATGGAAACAAATGTGTATCATTTTGTAAGTTGCACAATTTTTTATTACATACAGAAACTAATTGTTTCTGTAATCAACTAGCCTACTTTTTTTTTTTTAAAAAACTTTACTTATTTATTGATTGATTGGTTGTTGAGCTACACCCAGCTGCGCGCCCAGGGGTTACTCATGGCTCTGCACTCAGAAATCGCCGCTGGCAGGCTGGACGACCATATGGGTACCAGGAATTGAACCAAGTCCCTTCCGCTTTGGCCACATGCAAGGCAAACTCCCTAACACTGTGCTATCTCTCTGGCCTCCTCTCTAGCCTATCTACAAGATATTGCTACAATGATAAGAAATAACTAATACACACTGTTTTTATATTTTTACAAATGTCAATGCCTCCACTTAACTGCCAAGCAAAGAAGCAAACAATAAACAAGCCATAAACTCTTTCTGGTAAATTTTTAGCTTCCTTTTAGGTCAATTTTCTAGTTCCATGAGTACTTTTTAATAAATGACTGAAAGAACCCTCTTATATTACTCTGTACAATATATTGATTCATTCTCTAAAGCCACAGATAAGATACTGTTGAGAAATAAGAAGTTTAAAACACTTTTTTAAGAGAGAAAACAGTTTCATGAACTATGGTGAAGTTGTCATCCTTTTTTCTACACATGAGAAACTCTAACATATTGAAGGGTAAACCAGAGCTCAGAAAAAATGAGAGTAGGATTGAGAACACACACACACACACACACACACACACACACACACAACTTATTAAATACTCAATGCATATGTATAGGTCTCTTTTATGAGACATATACAAATATTCACAGGAGAAAATTTAAAATGTAATCGATTATTTATGGAAAGTTATATGTCCTTAGAAAGTTTTTAAGAAAAAAATTGATTAATTTTAGTGATCAGTTTCTATCTCAATAGCTTCACACAGGTGTTAAAGATAAAACTTAAAAAGTGGTGAGTTAAATTAGCAATTTGTTTTAACCTAAGCATATGTTGTAAGCTTATAAGTAAAACAACAACTATAAGAAATTTAAAAGTGATATAATTCAGGTCTTTGGTATGCCTAAAAGCAATAGGTAATAAATAGGTGGTAAAATTTACATTCAAGAACTAAAATTTAGAAGTATTTTTGTCTTCCAAAATATTTACTTTTAGCTAATAAACATTTTGTGTGTGTTTGTGGGGATCAAGTCTAGAATTTGATTATAAGCCATGCTCTACTACTGAGATTGATACCCATTTCCAACTTGATTGACTTTAATAGAAAATATACTAAAAGGAAAATGATAAAGAAAAGTAATTGGGAAGAGGCGACAGGTTAAATAAAACTGCTTTAGAGTCACATCTGGCAGTGGTTAGGGAGACCCTAAATGGTGCTGAGAAATGAGCTGGGGTTGGCAAAAAAAAATGAAAGTCTCTCACCCATGCACTATAGCTTTGGCCCAAGAAAATAAATTATTAAGACATTCAAGAACAGCAAGATTGGGGCCGGAGAAGTGGCACAGCGGTAGGCATTTGTCTTGCACGATGCTAACCTAGGATGGACAGCAGAGCCAGGAGTAACTAGGTGTGGCCCAAAAAACAAACAAAAAAATAACAGCAAAATCAAGAAATTTTTCTTTAATAAATATATTTTTATAATTTAGGAGGTATTATTACAATTATATTGACCTTTATACATTATAGGATTAATGTATAAAGATACCATTAACAATGTCCCAAATCTCTATTGATGTCCTTATATCACCTCTGGTCCAAACTTCATTGTTCCTATTTCTCCCTGATTGTGTTTTTGCTTCTTACTCATTTTGTAATCTAAGACCAAACATTTCACTTTGTTTAATTCTGTCTACTCATTTGCTTTGCCTGACTCTACTCTTATTAGTGATATCTGGTATTTTTCCTCTTATCCATTTCATTCAACTTCCAGCTTCATTTATGTTATAGTAACCATCATGGTTTCATCTGTTTGATGGCTGCATAATATTCCGTTGTATGTATGTGTGTATCACAATTTATTTACTCATGCATCTTTTTTTAGAAATTTGGGTTGCTTCCATCCTGGTCTTATACTAACAAATTGTATAATGCTTTATGTGTGCATATAGCTTTATAAATGAATGAAGTGTAGATGAATAAAATTAAAATTGCTGAGTTGTCTGGACACTCATTTCTTATTTGTTTAATATATTGTGATCATGAATTACAATGTTATTTGTGATTGGAGTTCAGAAATACAATGTCTTAATACCAATCTTTTCATGATTATCTACCTCTCTTCATCAATTCCTCCCTCGTCCCTCCCATCCATATACCTGCCTCTCAAGAGGTAGTTGATATTTATTTTTTTATTTTGCTTGTTTTTTGGATTATACCCATGGCGCTCAGAATCACTCCTGACTTTGTGCTCAGAAATCACTCCTGGCAGGTTTAGGAGACTTTATGGGATGCCAGGGATTGAAACCAGGTTGGTCATATTCTAGGCAAAAGCCCTACTCTCTGTGTAGGCCCCAAGGTAGTTTTTTTATTTTTATTTATTTATTTTTTTTGTGGTTTTTGGGTCACACCCGGCAGTGCTCAGGGGTTACTCCTGGCTCCATGCTCAGAAATTGCTCCTGGCAGGCACGGGGGACCATATGGGGCACCGGGATTCGAACCGATGGCCTTTTGCATGAAGGGCAAACGCCTTACCTCCATGCTATCTCCCGGGCCCCGTTTTTTTTATTTTTATTATTTTTTTGTTTTGTGTGTTTTTTGGGTCACACCCGGCAGTGCTCAGGAGTTACTCCTGGCTCCATGCTCAGAAATTGCTCCTGGCAGGCACAGGGGACAATATGGGGCACCGGAATTTGAACCGATGATCTTTTGCATGAAAGGCAAATGCCTTACCCCCATGCTATCTCCCGGGCCCCTATTTTTTTAATTTTTATATTTTATTATTATTTTTGGTTTTATGGGATGCTAGGGGATATAACAGCTGTGCGTGCGTCCAAGGCAAATACCCTACTACTTGTGCCATCACTCTGGCCACAGTTTTTTTTTTTTAATAATTTTTGACAGTACAGTTATCAAATAGTTATCAATTTATTCTTGCATAAATTTTATATATTTTAGACCCTCTCTTCCTCCCAGTTGAACACTTCCTTCCCTCATTGCTGTAGAGTTTTCTTCCTGTCGACTTCTCTATAAATTTCCTATAAATTATAACAAAACATATTAAAGACCTTGATGTAGGCCTGAATTTATAAGTTACATTGAAAAAAATGTAGGTGGAACTCGGCATAAAAATGAATCTAGAGGTGTCTATAAAATAAGTCAATGTTTAAATAAGCCAAAAATAGAGTATGCAAACAAAAACAAAGCTAAACAAATGGGATGGCATTAAATTTAGAAGCTACTGTATCTCAAAGAAAGAAGTGATCAGATTACAAATATGCCTTATAGATTGGAAAAAAATATTTGTCAATCTCTCATCTCACAGAGTTATTATCCCAAAACTATAAATCATGAATTGGAACTTTACAAAAACAAAACATGAATCCCCCCAAAAATAGAGTCACAGCAACTTTGCAGACATAAAAATCACCAAAACACATGAAAATAGGCTCTATATCACCAATATTTGGCAACTGTAAATCAATATTTTATTCAGTGTAGGCTATTCTCACTAGTACAAGACTATAAATGACTGATGCTTTCTATTTTAATTTTTCTGATCAGTTATGATGAACATTCCTTCATATGCCTACTGATAATCACTATGGATTCTCTACAGAAATGTTTTATATCTCTACTTCCAATTTTTGGATAGGTTATTGGTTGTTAGTTGTTAGTTATTGAATTCATTGGATACATTGTTTACACAATGCCTTGACTATTATTATCCCTTTATCTACTTACAGTAGGCAAATATTTTTTCTTCCTTTATAAAAAGCACTTTTTAATATGTCAGTCCAAGTTTCATTTGCCATGCAAATGCTTTATTTCTTTGAGATAGTTGCATTTGCTTAGTTTTATTATGTTTGCTAATAGTATTAAATATCAGAAGATAGTTCTGAAGTTTGGACCTGGAAAGTTTTTCCTTCGCTTTTTTAAAAAAATTGGTTTTGTGGGTTTTGTTTTTTCAAGGATTTTTAATACACTTTAAATCAATGTTTGAATGGTGAAATATGTTTGTAATTCATTTTGATTTTTCTGCATGTGACTATTCACTTTTCTCATTATCATTTACTAAAGATATTTTTCTTACTTCGTTTCAAACAACAAGATCCTTAGTCATTGATTAAATATCCACAAGCCTGATAATTTATCTCTAGGCTTTAAATTCGAGTTCATTGTATAAATGATCTGTTTTTATTCTATTACAACATAGTGATGATTATTATTTGCAGTTTAACCTTGAAATCAAAGTGACAGTGATGTCACACTAGCACCATTTTACTGAGTTCTAAATATTTTTTGAGAAAACAATGCAGAAGCTGGAAAGACAGCATGGAGGTAGGGCATTTGCCATGCATATAGAAGGACGGTGGTTTGAATCTCGGCATCCCATGTGGTCTCCCAAGCCTGCCAGGAGCGATTTCTAAGCATAGAGGCAGGAGTAACTCCTGAGCACTGAGCACTGCGAATGTGACCCGAAACGAGAGAGAGAGAGAGAGAGAGAGAGAGAGAGAGAGAGAGAGAGAGAGAGAGAGAGAGAGAGAGAGAGAGAGAGAGACCGCCACTTTCAAGGCAAATGTCCATCCGCTGTGCTACTGGCCCGCAAAATTGAATTTTACTTTCTTTTTTTGTTTGTTTGTTTTGGTCACACACAGCAGCGCTCAGGGGATACTTTTGACTCTATGCTCAGGAATTGCCCTGACAGGCTCAGAGGACCATATGGGATGCAGGGATTCGAACCACTGTCCTTCTGCATGAGAGGCAAACGCCTTACCTCCATGCTATCTCTCCAGCCCCGCAAAATTGAATTTTAATTGGAATAAGCAGAGAGGTAAGAAAAGGTTCCACCTGAAGTAACTTGTGAAATAAATAAGTCCAAAATCTTGAAATATCTTGAAACTAAATGGATAAAAACAAGAGTGATTATGCTAACAGAAATAAATAGCAGCGCAGAAGATAATTGTGTGCTGAATTTACTCATATGTCAAATATGAAAATTAAAAAAGGGCCTAATAAATTACAGTAAAACTAATTCAAGCAAATATAAGATGATTGTAAAGTGAATCAATTCCCTAACTTCCTTTTTTTTACCCTAACCTCTTTTGGTATGTAAACACTCATCTAAATTACAAAAATCTTCCCCAGTCCTGGTGAATGGGGTTCCAGATAAGAAAGAAAGGAATCTGCCTGGGGCCTGGGGCCAGAACTCATTAGGGAGTAAATGAGAGTGAAAGGAAAGAGATGATGATGGTACTTAGAGTAGAACTTTACTCCTGAGATGTGTAGGTAGAGATGCGAACGTGTGCTACCAAAATTTATACATTATTATGAGCCAGTGACATATCTAGTCAATAAGTCTTATATTGGGTATTTTATGCACTTATGCATGATTTCAGTATCCTTTAATAAATGGCCTGATGTTGACATCTAAATTATGTTAAAGCCATCTATGCTGTCCAAATACCAAAACAGATCTAGTATAGTTCTATTCAATGTATTATATGATCAATAGTGTCAATGATGTTTTCTGATAATTCATTAATTTAATGATACCAGACTTCAGATGCATTAAGTAACATCCTCATTATAAAGTAAGATGTTAGTTGAGAACACTTGAAATGAAAGAGCACTCCTCTAGAACATCTGTTTTAGTCATGAGTACTGTTTTCCTTTCCATACAAACATTTTTTTTTTGGTGTTTGGGTCACACCCGGCAGCACTCAGGGGTTACTTCTGGATCTACCCTCAGAAATAAATCTCAGCCTGAAGAATTTTAAGTTTTTCCTTTTAAAATACTAACTAGTGGATCATATTTGGGGTTATGTGAACATGCTACTAATATAAATTAGAAAGGAAAAATACAAATTTTTTGGTATGTATATGATTTTAGATAATATTAGATACTCTCTTTAACGACTGGAGTCATTAGAAAATGACTCAATTCCATAAGGGATCAGTTCCCTACTCTGGCAAGAAATATGATCTTGAATATGACTCACAAGAAAATGATCCTTTCACTTTAATCCCTTTGCAGCTTTGTGCTAGCTTTGCCATCTGTATCAGTCAAATGTTACCGTGTAACAAAGAGAGCAAGCATAATTTATTAGCTTCTAACTCGGTGAGTAAACAATTTGGACTGAGCTCAGTTGAGCAGTTCTATTTATCCTTTCTGGGTTCACTCATACCACAGAAATGAGTCTGTGAATCAAATTAGAGTTGATTGAGCCTGGAAGGCCTTATTCATGTTTGTCTAACTATTGACTAGGGTGAACAAATGACATGTATTCAGAAGCCTAACATAAGCTTTTCACATAGCATATGGGTCTAAGAGCAGTTTCAGTCCACAAACACGTCTCAGACTTCTGCTTACATCATGTTGCTGATATACTACAGGCTGAAGTAAGTCACAAATTCAAGTTCAGATTTAAGATAAAGAATTTAGTAGTTGCTAAGTGAAGCAGTAAAATTGCAAATTGCACAATTTTTTTCCTTAAAGAATCACATCATCTTTCTATTCCAAAGCAATGAATGGGTTTCATTAGCCACAGTTCTCTATTTTAGCATACTCTTCTCAGAAAAAAAAAAAAAAGACAAACTAGTATAAACGATCCGATTAGTGAATAGAGACACCAAACAATTCTAAAACCCAAATGTGGCAAGGGACAAGAAATATGACTTTAAATTAATTAGGAAAAAGTGCTCAATGATTTACTCTCAAAGTTCACTTCTCTGTTTTTACTCTGGGAAACCTGCATTTGTGAGTGAAACTCTATCTTGTTTTGTTTATTTCACTTCTGTTGCATCAATAAAATCTGCACCTGTTTGTTCTGGCATTGAGAGCAGCTGTCTGCTCTGTAGCAATATTTCCCACCTGGGTAGCTAACTGTCTCTCAGTGGCAGACACCTTTGTCAGTATTGGTAGCAAATAAGCATCTTGGCTAATTTGGTTGCTTCCCTTTGGATTTAATAAAACAGGACAGACAGGAAGTGCTGGCTTCCAAATTCCAAACTATGAATTTCCTAAGATACACAGAGAGGGTGAGAACAAAGAGGAAGTGTGAGATGCGTGATATGAAGGAGCATTAATCATTTATGTGGAGTGTGAGGTAGACAGAATATTTAACCATGAGAATTTGTTATGTAATAGGAATCATATGAGCAAAGTAGTTTATATGATGCAAAGTGCCATATATATCTGAAAATTATTTTTCTGTAACACATATATACATACTTAAAATATATATACATTATATATATGTTAAAATATATACATATCTGAATATACAGACATATAGGCATGGAGACACATTTATATGTCCATATATGATATTAAAACTTTTTGGGGGAATGTATCAATGTCACATTTATCATGTTTGTTTATTGTTATTGCTCAATATAAACTATTATATAATTAACTCATAGTTTGCTTTCCATTCACTTATTGGCATATGTTAACAGTTCTAGTTCTTGGTTATTATAATAGAAATAATTTGAACAATTTTAAATGAAATTATAGTGGAGATAAAATATTTAGTTTCTCCTGAGAAAGCATTCAGGATTATAGTTTCTAATATGAAACTTCACAAGAAAGTGCTGTACTGTTTGTAAAGTATGTATAAATTCTCTCCCAAATCTGCTGAGTAGAAGTTCTTCATTGTTCTTTATTATTAGTCATGCTTTTTACTGCATTTTTTTTCACTCCTGACACTATAGTATGAAGTAGTATGTAGAAATTGCTAATGATATTTATTTGTGTTTCCCTATTGGCTATATTAAGCTACTATTTATGCATGTAATGATCATGTTTTGTTTTATTTCAAATATTTCATAAATTTATATGGAATTGAGTGATTAAAAATACACATAAACAGGCTAGAGTGAGGGTACAGTGGATATACTATAATTTTCCTTTCTTACTTCGATCATTTATATTATTTATGATAAAATATTTTCTTTTAAATAGTGTTTTGTGCACTCTAAGAAATTATATGTAATATGTGCCATGCATGTTATAGATGCAATAATCATATATTATATATATAATATTTAATATATTATAATATTATAATATATTTAATAATAATATAATAATATATTTCAATAACACTGCCAATGAATATTCTCAGTTTTATTTTCTTAAAGACCAGTTATTTCTAAAACGTAAGATATGACATTTTTCTCTTTCAAAATTTCATAGCGATTACAGAATCTGAGTATAAATATATTACATGTGTACATTTTACATATCAAAAGCTTATATTATAGGCCTAATGAAGAGTAATTTGTGGTCTAATTAAGAAATAATGATAAATGCTGAAATAAAAACCATTCATTCTAATGAGAAATATACACAAAAATACTATATAACAGGTTTTAAACAAGAATGACTTAGTAGTGTTTGGTAAAGAGGGCTGGGTCATTCCTGGCAGTAATTGGCCTGACAAGGCAGTACTGCCCAGACCCAAAAGAGTTGGGGACTAGCTATACCCCAAAGTACATTAAAGGGGTCTTGAACTACGAAGGCTTGAACTTGCTATTTAGACCATAGAAAGCATGAATGCCTCTTATTTGAGCTGTCTCCAGGGTCACTATTGGGGGATTTAAAAATATGTCAAAGTGTAGTGTATTTTATCAATAAACAATGAGGTTAACATAAAAATGGATAAAAATGGATAAGCAAACAAGTATATGCTTCATATATTATGCATGGACCTATTAATCTTCATATTTATGAATGAAATTAAAATCATAAATGAATAACATCACAGAAAAATTCATTTTCTGTATTTATTCTAGTAATAAAGTAATAATGGAATATGGCTTTTCACAATAGTAAGTCAAAATAACATTCCTTTAGATGTCACATATACAAGTTCGGAAGCTAAGTGAAATCATAGTAGCATGGAAACTAAGAGTAAAGGAATCATATGAACATACCCCCTAAGCCATATCAATTTGAAAACTTAGAGTAAAAATATGCATAGTAAGTTAATTAATTTTAATGATTATGATCAGAATATAATTAATAAATGATGTAATTGGCTGCTCACATCTTCTAGAATCTGAGTAATGTTTAACAGGTTCAAGGATTATTCATTGAACTTCCTTAAGTAATGAAGAAGGCATTCCCTTAAAAATCAGTCTAAAGAAATAGATTTATCTATTTGAGTTGTCACAATACATTTCTCTTCTCTATTTCATTGTATAAAAGAACTGTAACAAGAGTTTATTTTATCAACAAATAAATTCAAAAGAATTGTAGTTTCTTTCCATGTATTAGGCAAGACACCAAAATATCTTATTTTAGCATTCATATGGTAATTATGCAAAGCTCAACGTTTGACACACTAACACTTTTTCATAGAACCTGAAATAAGAGTAAACAGACCAGCTTTTCTCTCTATAATTGCCTTTTGATTACTTTGTTAGCTTTGAGCATTTAAATTTCATCACCTACAGGATTAATTGCATAATCCTTCATATTCTTTAAATTTTACTTGTTTTGTTTTATTTTTTCATAATTAAATTTAAAATTTATATCTTCCTCACACACAAAAATAAAGATAGCACAAAATCATTTCTCCATCTTTATGAATGGTCATCTCAGTTAATCTCTTTCTCGGTTTTTATTTTTCAGAAATTAATGAAGTTAGTAGTAATGATAAGATGGGAGAATAGTATCTGAATTTTTGAAGGGTCATTATAGTTCAAACGTATTTATTTTATTATATATTTATATTCAAATAGACACATTAGCACAAGCAGTATTGTGTTGATCATCATTTTCTTGTATAATGACATATTGCTTCAGATTTACCTTATGTTCTGTTGTTTTCTCATACTCTTCCATTTCCTCTTCCTCCACCTCCTTCTGACTCTACACTCAAAAATAATCCCTGGTTGGAGTCAAAGAATTATATATGGTGCCAAAAATCAAACCCAAGTTATATCTCTGCTGCTTCTTGAAAAAATTTAAAATAAAATATTTTAAAATAAAGTCTATATTTATTTATACCGAGATTCAAAAATTATGTAGCACTTCTCTCACCTCTCTCTCTTTCTTTCACACACACACACACACACACACACATGCACAGAGTTCTGTTTAGTTAACTTAGACAATTAAATAAAATTTCATTAATCGTGTAAATAATAAACATCATTTCTCATAGTTTTGGAAACTGGAAGTATAAATAAAGATGCTAGAAAATTTAATGTTTGATAACATCCTCTTGCTGATTTTATTCATGGCTTCATTTTGCAATTGCTTCATAAAGTCAAGAAAAATAAGTGTATTTTTACTTATTTTTATTTTTAAATTTTTTTCCACTTTTTGGGCCACACTCGATGATGCTCAGGGGTTACTCCTGGCCATGAGCCCAGAAATCGCTCCTGGCTTGAGGGACCACATGGGATGTCAGGAGATTGGAACGAAGTCCATCCCAGGCTAGCACGTGAAAGGCAGACACCCTACTGTTTGCGTCACCACTCTGGCCCCTCAGGGTATTTTTTTAAAGAAGACATGTAACATATAAAATTCACAGTGATTAATGTTTTTTATACATTATCTGGTATTGAAGAAAGTATATAACACACTGTGGGGGAAATCAAGAAAACATAGATCTGAATCATTCACTAGAATAAGCAGATAAATACATTAAAGTTATTAATTCTATGTTTATATATTTTATATATTAAGGAAAGGTATGGAGATAATAAAAAATATAAACTCATACTTTAGAAAATTAAGATATGATGTATAAAACACATAATTAATTAAATCAGATTAACATGAGTCTACAAAGTGCAGAATAAATGATTAGTAAATATGGAGGGAAAACAGTAGGGTTAATAAAATGAAACATATATTTGGTTTTGGAGTTACACTTGTTGTGCTCAGGGTTTACATTTGTCTCTGTGCCAAATGTAAGGGATCACTTCTGGCAGTACTTGTAAAAGCACATGGGATGCCAGGAATTGAACCTGGCTCTGACACATGCAAGACACAACCATAGCTGCTGTACTATCTCTTTAGCCAAGTAAAAACATTTTAGAGTGAAGAAAGCAACAATAAACTATGAAACAAATCTAAGTGATTTATTTTATATACAATTAACAAATATTGGAAAAGTAGTGTTTCTAAATTTATGATATCTGCAAATGTAGACATGCCATAAATTAAGTGTACATGAAATACTAGGAAAATACTATTTAGACATATTGTCAAGACTATCATTATATTTCAATGTAGTTGGACTCTACACTACCTATATTTGTTCAAATATTATTCAGTACTTTGTATATGTGCGACTTTGGCTATGATTCCTGACATTTCAAAAACATTTTTCTGATGCTACAGTGATTCTGCTAGACTTGCATACGACTGACCCAGGTTCAGTCCCATGCATGGCAGACATATGGTCCCCAGAGCGATAACTGAAGTATTCCTTAAGCATAGTAACAGAACAACAACAACGAAAAACAAATAACATTTCCCCAAACATGATTCAGGTGGTTTCTATGAGCACAATTTGCAATTAAATGTTCACTTAAATCAACTGTGTGAGTAGATTGAACTCTGTCCTTTTAAGTGGGATTTATCTAGCCACTTAAAGATCTGAATAGAATATAAATAAAAAATAGTCCTACAACTATAGGAAATTTCTCTATTGTGACTGATTTCCTACTAAATAAGAGATTTTTTTGTTTCCCCTGTGCTTTGACTTATCTGAAATATCTGTCTCGTTAGTGTTTAGTCTTCAGCTTGCCAACAGGCCTTGCGGATCATATCAGTCTCTCTCTCTCTCTCTCTCTCTCTCTCTCTCCATATATATATATATATTTATGACACATATTATATATATACCCTACTTGTATATATGCATATACACACAGACACGTTCGATTCTATATACCTAAAAAGTACAGATATATTTTTATCAAATTGTTCAAAATCTATACTAAAGATAAAATACATAGAAACACAATCAGAGATTAAAAAAACATGTCACATACTGGAGTTAAAGCAAAAAAAAAAAATACTATATATTTTGGGAAGATATAAGCAAAGACACAATGGAAGAAATTCTGGGTAGAATAAAGAGGTTCCCAAACTATACTCAGAGAGCTCATGAATTATTTGGGTTGATTCTCATCCAATTGAACCACACTAGGAACTGAAGAGAGGGTTCTAGGAAGTTTTAGATGTTATAAGAAGCACCAAACCACCAATTTGTGCTCAGGGGATCTAGAACTCCATTCAGTGATGATTGGGAATCATATGGAAGCATCTGGAGTCAGGCACACTGAAGGCATGTGCCCTGACCCCAGTACTATCTCCCTAGTCTAAGTAATATGTTTTAAAACCTTAAAACAAAAGGCTTAATGTGAATTTTTTGTTTCTGCTTTACATATTTATCTTGCTGGGGGAGAGATTTCTGACTTTACAAATCTTTGAATTGCTTGTTAGTCTTCATTTGTTTATAATAACCACTTCTTTTTTTATTAATTATTTGTATTTTGACCAATATGGATTCCAAATCATTCACATTAGTATTTTAGCGTCGCATAGTGACATTAAATCAGGGGCATTCCCACATTCCCACCACCAATGTTGTCCTCCCTCCACCTCTGTTTCCAACATGCATCCCATATGCTCCTCCTTTGACCCCCTGGCTGCTAGTGTAAGTGGTCCCTTCTGTGGCTAGCTTATAGATTAGATATCAATTCTGATGTAGTTGGCTTTGGATTTGGTGTTTATGTCTGATCATTTTTTATTTCCCCCTCAATTTGTGAGGCAGAACAAGCCACTTCTTTTTTTTTTAATATAATTTCTTTTTAAAAAATAGTTTTGACTTTTTATTTTGGAAGATCTGTACCATATCTTATATGAAGAGTTTATGTTTTTCTTCTTGGCTCTTGGTGTTCTTTTCTCCTACCTGGTTTTATGGTGATAATGAGTGTATAGGTTTTTTGGGCACCCATTTCTTCATAACTCATCAACTTTTAGAATGTAGGATAATGATATATATTGGCCCATACTATATCCTCTTAACTCAAGTGGGGAATGCCCAGACCCTGTGTCAGATTGATGACCCCATACTATATGACAGGAAGGACATGTATGTTTCTTGTTGGTTGCCTATAGCAACCTGCCTATATTGTCTGACTTAAGAATTATAGATATTGGGGCTGGAGAGAAAGCACAGCGGTGTTTGTCTTGCAAGCAGCCGATCTAGGACCTAAGGTGGTTGGTTCGAATCCCGGCATCCCACATGGTCTCCTGTGCCTGCCAGGAGCTATTTCTGAGCAAATAGCCAAGAGTAACCCCTGAGCATAGCCGGGTGTGGCCCAAAAACCAAAAACCAAAAAAAAAAAAAAGAATTATAACTATTCAGGGCCAGAGAGAATGCACAGTGGTAGGGTGTTTTCCTTGCACACTGTTGACCCGGCAAGGAGTCATTTCCATCCATGGCATTCCATATGGTCCCAGGAGCCTGCCAGGAGCGAATTCTGAGTGCAAAGCCAGGAATAACCCCTGAGCACCACCTGGTGTGGCCCAAAAACCAAAATAAGAAACCAAAAAAGTATCATAAATATTCAAGTAGCAATAGTCAAAGAAAAGGATATCTATCATTTTACACATGACATATATAGATTAAAGAAATGACTTCACTCTAATCTCTTCTATTTAAGAGGTCTCCCATATACGAATGACTTGGATGGTCATGGTTGTTATATATCATTCAACTGGCCCTCATCTCAAAGTCTTACACATGCAGTCTCACAAAGAGAGGAACGAGGCTTTGGGCAAGTATGTCTTCCATCTGAATGTGACAATTAAGCTAACTCTGAGGGTAGGTTGTGTTTATATTGGTACCCATAATATGCATTCTGTAGACTGCAAAACTAGTGGTATTCTGGGAAATTTTTGAAAGTAAGAATTCTATAAATTACACTTCAAATGATGGAGGCTAAAAAAAATAAATAAACTCTGAAACAACACTTTCCAGTCATTGAAATACCCAAATTATAACTTTGGACACATAATTGGAAAACTAAGAATAAGAAAATTAATTAAATATCTGTAGGTATTGTAATTCTAAAACAATTCCATCTTTCTATGAAAGAAATCAAGCATATAATATTAAGCACATTTACAATGTGACAGAAATTTTAAAATAATATTTCTAAAGTAAAATTAACATATTTCATTGGTGTCATTTTAGACATCTGGTTTTGGAGAAAAGATCTAATTAGAATGGAGAAACCTATTATTCATAGTTAATGAAACAATTTATTTTAAATATACAAATGATAGCTGTTCTAGTTAAAATAAAGATTAATATTACTCACATTGTGATAAAAGTCAATGTAAATTTTTTGAAACTTATTCAATAGCAAAATGAATTCTATTTTATTTCACATTGTATTAGGCCAGTGTGCAACTGCTTTGACTAATAAAAAATTTTAAGTGATACTATATAAGTTCTAGCAATATACACTCTCTGTACCTGAAATGAAAAATATTGTAGTGTTCAGGAATGGTTGAATGTAATTTAATTGTCTAACAAGCCTGTTTTAGAAAGATTTGATATTCTAAGAATTTGATAATTTGACTTATATACTGATGACAAGAACTCAGACCTTATAAAGTTACATGTGTTATAGAAGATTGACTACTTACAGTTATATTGTCTTATTTTTCAAAAGCAGATTAATTTTATCCAATATAAAATTATTCCGAACTTTATGTTCTGTTGAAAAATAGAGCATAATTGCATTTTGCATTTATCAGTCTTCTTTCAACATTTCTTCTTCTGTTACTTATCTTTGATTAATCAGCATTCAAAGAATATTCAATAATAGTAGTGATAATTGACCAATTTTCTTGTTTTAACAAATATCCCTTTAAGAAGTAGTCTGGTTGAGTTCAAAGTGTTTAGCATTTTCTGTTTTATTTATAAGTGATTGAATTTAACATATAGCTTATAAATTATGTTAGATAATGAAGTTGATATTTGGATATCAACTTATTACTCAAATGTACTGCTATTTATTTATTGTGATTATGAATGAATGCACTATTGAACATGCTCCTTTTGGGAATTTTTATAGGGCTGTTAGATAGAAACATATATACATATACATTTACAAGTTAACTGCTGTGAAGTTTATGTGAAAGCTTCGAGATTTTCCTGACACTCAGAAAACTTCATTGTATTAACTTATTTAGAACAATTTAATCATATTGGCAACCTCAGTTCGATCCCCCGGTTCCCCATATGGTCCCCCGTGCCTGCCAGGAGCAACTTCTGAGTGAATAGCCAGGAGTAACCCCTGAGCGTCACCGGGTGTGGCCTAAAAACAAACAAAAAAATTGTATTCATTAGTTCATCTATTTATTCACCTGTTCATTCACAGACTATAATGAAATTTATTTTCAACTTGTAACTTCTATTGTAGTCAAGAATATAGTCTATTTTGGATAGAATTTTATACCTCCAGGATACATTATTTTCTTGACCAAATGTAGTTGTCCCATTCTAACTGAATTTGTTTTACAGCATGAGCCAACTAAGAGCCCACAGCTGCATAGTAAAATGATACAATTGGAGGTCTTTTTATTTATAAAATCACTTTTGAATAAAACTAAAACAATACCCTATATACCTCTGGGGCATTAACAAAAAAAATCACATGCAGGATAGGTTATTTTATGGATGTATTGTTGTTGTTTTGTAAATATAGCACTAGGAACCAGTGCTTAAATAATCAAATCAAGTTAGAATGAAAGTTTTAAATAACAATAAAAAAGTGCCATTAGGGCTGAAGAGATAGCATGGAGGTAAGGCATTTGCCTTGCATGCAGAAGGACAGTGGTTCAAATTTCGGCATCCCATACGGTCCTCCGGTCCTCCGAGCCTTCCAGGAGCGATTTCTGAGCATAGAGCCAGGAGTAGTCCCTGAATGCTGCTGGGTTTGACCCAAAAACAAAAACAAACAAACAAAAAGTGCCATGAATTGTGAGATTGATGAAAGAAGCAAGCATGTATAAAAATAGACAATGGGCACATAGGTCTAATGAATAATTTTGAGAGAAAAATGCATATGAGTACCCCTAGACACATATCCAATGCAAAAATTTATAATCTCAATATCTAATTTTAATAAGCCAAGTTGAAAGGACAATCAGATAGATTTATAAATGGAATGCTTATGATATATTTTCTTATGAGAAAAAGAAACCGACAGTACAACTGTACTGTTTCCAATCAAAAAATTGGAATATCACCAGCATTATTTCCCAGTTTTAGTGTTTTACAACTCCACTTTCAAAGACTATGACTTTAATTCATATCTGAACATAACAACTCAAACCAAATCTTTGGAGACTTCACACATGAACAAACCCCCCCCACCCATTCCCTTTTTCCCTAGATAATATGACAGGTTTATCCCTTAGTGTATCCACTATTATTTTCCAGTTCTCATTATTATGCCTTTAGTTCCATCTTACCCATTTATTTCTAGTCCTTTACAATTTCTCTTCCCAGGTACAAACTATTATCTCCCTTTTATGATGATTTTTCTTCTAATCATCTTCTATTATCTCCTATTTTAGTACTTGGCTTTCCCTCTTTGATGTCTTTTAGTTCGAACTTCAGGTAATTTGACCTTTTTTGTGAATTCTCCGACTTATCATAGATCCATTGTCTCTTCTCTTTTCTCCATCTTTCATCTTTTTCTATATATTGAAATTCATACAATTGTATGGTTTAACTGCAGCCGCCAGGGTGATTAGCTGTGGAGAACTGTCAGAAGGTGAACAAACAGGCTTTTATGATAAAAGGTTGAAGTGGAGCATGCATAGGGTTTAAAAAAAGTCAATTATAGGATTTAGAGTTGAGTGTGTATGACATGATTCAAAAAAAAAAAAAAAGAAAGGAGGAAAATAGACTGAGTAGGTAATGACATCATGACAAGAGGAAAGCACTATTTATCTCATCAAAGCTTAGTGAACTTAAATGCTTGATCACATCAAGCACATTTTTTTCAAAATAGTTTGTGGAAGGTTAAATCAAAAAAACCAACATCTGAAGTCTCTGTATGTGTATACCAGAGCACAGGGTGGAAATAGAATCTGACATGAGAAGCAGGAGGTTTTATATATTGTTTAGCCTTTTCCTTTTGACTTTATTTTTGCTGTTAAAAATGGAGTTAACAGACTTTATTGCAATAGTTAGGGATCCTAAAACCATATATTTTGTCCAACCTATGTGACAATGAGTAGAAGAAATGTTATAAACTTTCTATTTGGAAATTTCTATTTTGAAATTCTTGAATTTAGGTAGATACAGTTGTCTTGATATTTTGTTTTTCAAACAGGATTTGACTCTACACACTTATTTAATATATTTAACCAATACTCATCGGATGTAAAATCATGGGATATTTTTGAAAAAGTAACAATAATCTTACATATTGACTTATTAGGCTCTATTATTCCAGTTATAGAAATATATTCAAAGGTGGTGTAGGGATGCTCACACCCAAGTGGGAGCTTTCAAACCAAGATATTTTGCAGTATTTCATTGAAATAGGTTTATAAAATTCTAAATAAAGTTATGTAGAGAATTTGATTGCCTAGAAACATTTTACAGAAGAATTCTAATATAACACAATCTATTAAGTAAAATTGGAAAATAAAAGTTCCAATATTATTTACTTTGTAAATATTAACTGCGTTAAGTAATTTAGAAAAAAACAAGTGAAAATATATAAACAAACCCATTATAATGATCCTGGAAACACCATAGGACTTTGGGTAAACTTTGTTACAATATTAATTTTTAATGCAAGTAAAGTGGTTAACTTTTAAGAAATCTCATATAGCTTATTATGATGTCCTTGAATGCATATTATATGCAGTGTTATATATTTGAACATTGAATATCATGGGAAGGAATAAATATTATCTCAAACTAAACCAAATCCCAAGAGAGTCAGATCTCTCTATGTGAGATTATATTTATAGAATAAAATTTTATTATTCAGTATCTTTTTTTTTTTGCAATGGCACAGGAAACAGTAATAGGCTTATATATAACTGGGCGATTATTTTCCTAATTATGTACCTACACTGAGTAACTAAGTCTTCAATTCTCTTCTGTTTTTCCTGATACTCTGCTACTTCCCAGTCAAAATAAATTGTATCTTTATTGAAGTGCTTTTCGGGGTTGAGTGTTTATCTTTAAGTTGTTATCTACCCAGGTTAAAGGACCCTGGATGTTTCTTGTTTGTACTGTTCCTGCCTGTAAAACAAATTGTTACCAGTACTTGCAAAAATAAAAATGTGAGGAAATAAGTAGAACAATGGAGTAGGAAGTAGAAAACCTTCTTTGCCATTTTTCCATACCACATGCCAACACAGAAAATTAAATGAAAGACTGAGTTTTATTGATTTCGATACTGACCCAAAATTATGATTTTTCCCCAACACTCTATTGATAATCTAGGTAGTAATCAAGTACTATTTCACTTTGTTCTACCATGGAATCAGGGAAATAAAGTTGTATTAATTCTAATATGCATTCTCCAAGCATTCAACAAGCATTTTGTTGAATACTAGAAAACTTTCATTTCTTTAGTCATATAAGATTAACAGCCAAAATTAAAAAAAAAAGATATTTAAAAAAATGGCAGGAAAGGGATAACCAATGTACAACAGGTTGTACAGGTGGGGGTAGGAGCTGTTACACTGGCTGTAGGGGAACAGGGGAAGTGTGGGTGCATGCAGGGAGCAGGGGTTGTGAGACAGAGGGACTGCACTGGTGGTGGAGTGGCCATAATTCACTATCACTAGGTACCCTGAGTATAGCTTGTGTAGGACTTGTAATTCACGTTGGTCACGATGGAACAAAAAGAAAAAAGAAAAAGAAAGAAAACTATTGGAAGCAGGAAGGATTTTCATTGAAACAAATTGGAAACCACAAAGTAAATAAGATACCATAGATTTGAGGTGGGGCAGAAGGAATAGCACAGTGGTGGGGCGGTTGCCTGCACGAAGATGACCGGCACAGATCCCAGGTTTGATCCTGGTATCCTGGTATCCCAGCCCTCCAGGAACAATTTCTGAGCGCAGAGCTAGGAGTAACCCCTGAGTGCCACTGGGTATGGCCCTAAAACAAAACAACACAAAACAAAAAAGCTTTGAGATGTATCTTACTAATTTTGGGAGAAGCAGAGAGCAGTATGGGAGATCAAACCTAGGACTCTCAAATGTAAAGCAAACACTTTAACGACTGAGCTATATCCCTGACCTCTTTGAGAAAAAAATTTAAATTAACTTACAAAATTAAATTTAAATTAATTTACAAAATAAAAATTGGGTGCTCGCTTCGGCAGCACATATACTAAAATTGAAACGATACAGAGAAGATTAGTATGGCCCCTGCGCAAGGATAAGACACAAATTCGTGAAGCATTCCATATTTTAAAAAAATAATTGGGTTTGATATCTTTAAAAATCCGTACAAGGAGTTCTTTCATTATATTTCCTTTTTCCAGCTAACTGACTTGGGGAAAGAGAGATAGCATTAGATAGTAGGGAGAATGGACTTATTTTTATTTATTTTTTGTTTCTTTGTAATTGGGCCAAACTCAGCAGTGTTCAACTCCTGAATCTGTAGGTAATAACTCCTTCTGGGATTGGAGAATTACAGGTGGGATGAGGGCTAGGACTGTGCCAGCCCTGTATAACTCATTGTACCCATTGTACTGCTGTCTGGTACCAAAAGTTGGTACCTTAGAGATGTTCTGTTTCTAGGTTTTGTTGAATTGAGAGATGTTAATGGAACAACTAATAAGGGGCTGGATTGATAGCACAGTGGTACGGAGTTTGTCTTGCACTCGGCCAACCTGGGGCAGATCAAGGTTCAATCCCCCGGTCATGTATGGTTCCTGGAGCCTGCCAGGAGCAATTTCTGAAGCTCAGAGTCAAGAGTAACCCCTGTGCGCTGCCGGGTGTCGCCCCCCCCACCAAAAACAAGGCAAAACAAAACAACAACAACAACAACAACAAAAGAGACCACTATACAGTATATAACAAAGTACATAGAGAAGGTATTCTTGCTAGGAATAGAGGACTTTGTTCTCCAAAGTGTAGTCTGAGAAACAATATCAGCATCATGTCTTTGTAAACTAAGAAAAGCTTTGAGGGCAAAGGCCATTTTAACACAATTCAATTTATATGACATTCTATATTCAATATTCTCTATTAAATTTATATTAAATTCTCCAAAATTTTGCAATCTTTTTCTGCATTATAACAAAATTTCCAGCTAATTTGTATAAACATTATATTTTTAGATGAAACAGTAGTGATCCTAATGTTATATTTTGGCTCACTGTGATTTCACCAAAAATGGTCATCTTGTTTCTCACTTTCTGGTTATAAATTTCTTTGGGAGTGTACCCAAAGAAACAGAAACAAGTCAGTAAAAAGCTTTCCACACATGAGAAATATGTGTTTTTAATAGGGGATATATTAAATATTAGATATATATTAATAATATATTAGATAGATATAATATATATTATATAATAGATATATCTATATATCAATCAGTATATTGATATATAGATATATCTAATATATTTATATATAATAAATATATAATAATATGATAATATTTATATAATAAATATATTAGATATGTCTCTATATAATACATAATAGATATATATAATAGATATACATAATAGATATATATATAATAGATATATTAGACATATTGGGTATAGGATATAAGTGCCTGCTGGGTGATAGTTCCAATTTTATTTTTGAAAGCAAAATGATAAAGAGAAATGTTATATATTAAATGAACTCAGAGACAGACAGAAACTTGAATCATGAACAAAATAAATTATATAGATTTAACATATTTATGGGATTATTAACATATTTATGATATAATTTATGATGTATGATATGATTTTTGGGTCACACCTGGTGGTTACTCCTGGCTCTATGATCAGAAATTGTTCCTGACAGGCTCAGGGGACCATATGGGATGCCGGGATTTGAACCATCGACCTTCTGCATAAAAGGCAAAAGCCTTTTATGCTATCTCTCTGGCCCTGACTGACTTTGGCTTTTCAGATTTTTCTCACCTGGTCCTTTTTCCACGTTCTTTAATATTTATGTATTTATTAATTTTTTATACCCCAACAGTAATTTTCAAGATACTAGAAGTATTGACATATTTACACAGTCACTTTTTGGAAATGTGGTAATACACCAAGCAATGCTCAGGATGTACATTTAGATCTATGTCAGGGATCATTGCTGATGATGCTCAGGGAATTATATGTGGTACCAGAGATTGTGGTACCAGCAGAAGTATGCAAGGGAAACCCTCTATACACTGGCTCTATCTGTTACATAGTCATTTTTAATTTTCTTTTTCCTTTTTCTTTTCCTTGATTTTTGGGCCACACTCGGTGACGCTCAAGGCTTTTATACATATGTGGCTATGCACTCAGAAATCGATCCCTGCTTGTGGGACCATATGAGACACCGGGAGATTGAACCCTGATTTGTCCTGGGTCAGCCATATGCAAGGCAAATGTCCTACCACTGATCCATCCCTCTGGCCCCAATTTTATTTTTTCTTAGTTTCATTTCAATTGTGAAACTCTTTCATCCAAACTCACAAGCACTTAAATGGTCATGATATATGAAAAAATTTTGTGTATGACAACATGTTTCCACAAGATGTCAGTGAATCAGCATATACTATATTTGTGTATATATGTGTTAAAATGTTTATGTACTATGTGATTGTATTCACATAAACTAAACTGATAAACTACTATCTATGAAAAAGAGGTTATATGTAGGTTATTTCTACCATTACTAATTGCCTTTAAAGATAACAATATTTTCCATTTAGAATACTAGGTTAAAAGAAAAGTAAACTAGCACAACATAGATAGTGAATATCAAAACAGACTCAGATCTTATATTAACATTTATATTTTAAAACATTTATTTTTTTCTTGGTCTCTGTGCCATACCAGTTATGTTCAGAACTTAGTCCTGGCTCTGCACTCAGCAAAAATTACTCAGTATGGTAAGATGTATCAGAAATTTAACTTGCATCAGCATCTTGCATGGTAAGCACCTTGTCTGTGGTAATATCTTTCCAGTCCTAGAACTTGGATTTTAGATGATAGTAGTTAAACTGATTATCTCCTGAAGCTATTTAGTCTCACTGTTTACATACTACAGATAGCATGTATACAACTCCCCAGGCATAAAATAAAAAACGATTTATTATTTTACAATAGGAGTTGGAAGACCTTGATTTTTTTTCTAGAGACACCCTAACTGCCATAGTTTATAAAATTATAATATCATAAAGTTTAAATCTTTTGAAAAGTTCATTTGTCTTCCAGTGCATATTATTTCAATTCTAGCTCCTGAACCATGTAGAATTTATTTACATCTTTTGGTCTTGTAGCAATTGTTTTGTCCTTTAAACTTCATGTTTTTAAAACAACCATCTTTAAATGTTCTTTACCTGATATTTATAAAAGTTCCAGCTCATCCATATCTCTATTCTTTACTAAACAGGTTTGATATTAATAAAGTCAAATGTGACATACTCTGAGCTTTCTATTTCTTATTTTCTAGTAGCATACTGTACTTCTCACACTGTTTACTACTAGTCAGTGGAGAGGCCACATACTCAAACCATTACCCTATTATCTCATCCCTACATAATGCAATGAAAAATGAGACTGAGTCAGCCTATTCTAATGGTAAACATGGCCAAACAAGACTTTCTGGGACTAATTCACAGGTGTGTGGAGAAGGGTCATTTCTCATTCCCTGGGACATCTGAGCTAAGATTCTTAACAGTCATTTCTGAAGTAGGTAAGGGCTATCATGAAATAAAAGAACATGAGATTAATAGACAAAATAAAGCTGCAAGAAACAGAGTATATAGTAAGATCAGAAAATGAATTCATGACAAAGATTCTGTTTTTATTTATGAAGGCAAAGTTCTCTCTTTGAGTCTATAAGCTATCAAAAACACATCTTGGTTTTATAACTTGAAATATTATTTCCTTATAAACATTCACCCATTTACAAGAATTAATTATGATACTTATAACCCTTCATACATATATGAAATTAAGTGAAAATTATTTTCTTGGGGAATATGGCAGACCTGGTGATACTCAAGGACTACTCCTGACTGCTCAGGAATAACTCTGGCAGTGATCAGAAATCATACAGGATACCATGGATTGAAACCAGGTGGGCTATATGAAAGATAATCACCCTACCTGCTGTCCTATCTCTAAGGGCCCAAGACAAGCACATTTCCTACCTTCCCTTTTTCTAAAAGTGACTAAGAATTTTTAAATTTTCTCAGCAGCAATATCAATTCTATTTACTAATAGCTTATTAATAACAAAAAATCTGCAAATTTAATTTTTATAAAAATAACTGAGTCTCATTCTTTTCAATCTTATTCTGTCATATGAAATGTTTTTATTTTTTTATGTAACATTCAAATTTAAGAAGCTTAAACCCCTTCCGTTAATGAGAAGATATGCACAATTATTTTTTTCAATTAAGATATACAGATGGACAATAGGCATATGAAAAAGTGATTATTGTCATTTATGATTAAGGAAATGCAAAGTAAAATGACAATAAGAAGTTATCTCACACTAGAGCGAAAGACATATTTCAAAAAATTTGGATACATATAGTGTTGGTTGGCTACATTAAATAAGGAACACTCATTCACATTTAGTTGAAATATTGTCTGGTTTAACCTCTATGGAAAGCCATATGGAGAGTCTTCAAAAATACAAAAATGTTATTTCTATCACTATCTATACTAGCACAAATATGGAAAGAATACCATGGTGTCTAAGAATTGATGACTGAGTAAAGAAACTTTTAAATATAAACAATGGGATATCACTCAGCTCTAAGAAAAGATAAAGTTGTGTAACTTCTTCTACATAAAGAATCCTGGAGAGTATCATACTGAATGAAATTAGTCAGAAGGAGAATGAATGACATAGAATGATCTCTTTCATTTGTGATATAAAATACATAATTGCACAATAATATCCAAATATCCAAAGACTGAAACAAAGAACATGAGAACTGCTTATTAAACATACCACTTGAGGAGGTTGAGGAATAGGACAGGAAGGAGGCAATTCTCATGGTGGAGAGAAACATTAAACTGGTAGGAGTAGGTGGTTCTGAAAGGTTATATATCAGCAACAGTACCATAAACCACAATGCAAAACTTTATGTATATGTATATATATACATGTATATGTATATATGTGTGTATATATATGTATAAGAAGTTCTTTAAAAAAATCATACTGTTAAGTGGAGCCATAGCCATTCTTGGGTGTAGGGGGGCTGGATTACACATGATAGTGTTCAGGATCTATTTTGGACTGTGGCAAAAATGACCCTTAGTAGTTCTCAGAGAAATATGTATAAAGCCAGAGACTGACCTGGCATCAGCTAGCTGAATACAAGGAAACTACTTGACCTGTACTATATTTCAAAACCTCATACTCATATTATACTAGAAAATAAACTTGATAGAGTAATCACTGATACACAATATAAAAAGTAGAAGAGGGTCTCACTCTTATTGTCACAGAGTGGCCTTGGATTGTAATTGAAAGGCCTCCTTCACCACCTTCTATATATCATCATATTTTCCTATTTTCTCTAAGTAGCATGTGAGCCATTTTCTGGGAGACAATGCCATCCAGGTGATATTTCTTCCAGCTTAGACCTGGTTTTATCATTGCAGGAGCCTTGACAGCTGAAGTAGAAGCAGAGATAATTGTCTTTGTAGTCTGATAGTACTTATACCACAATATCACAGTGAGATTACTTGCAGTAGCATACATTTTAGGTTGGTGGGATTCAATTCTGGGTATATCTCTGGGTCTTCCTTTGATAATAAGCTTCTCTTCTCAGCCTTGATGTGTATAGAACTTGCCAATAGTTAAATCATACTGGAATGAATTACACAGCATTCTTCATTAATTTACGTCTTCAACTGGCACCAATCCTTTATACTGGTCCATGTAGTGGCAATTATAACCTAGGTTACAAAGAATGGCTTTCGGCCTTCTTTTTATCTGGTGCTGTGCCATGGAGTGGCTGTTGAAAATAACTGGTATAGAATATGTGGTTGAAATTAATGTTGATCAAGGTGAAAATATTTACTTTATCAGGGTTAAAAGCAGCCATATTAAGCAGGTGTGGAATAAGGTTGACTATATTTATTCTATGCTGCCTCATGTATGTTGTTAGCACGGTATAAGGATATGAAGTAAGTAGTCTGTCGAAGAAGAAGGAGAATGTCTGGTCTTTTAAATCATCATGTTTAATTAAATTATCCAAGTTTTTAATTATCCAGTAATGTTTAAAATGGTCATTTCAGACTTAAAAACAATAACAATACAAAGCTGTCCTCTGCACTCTTATGTTTATTTCATCACTACTAACAATAGCCATAACTGGCAAAACCCAAGTACCCAACAACAGATGAGTGGCTAAAGAAACAGTGTTATCTTTTTGTTATTGTAATTAATTGCTGTTATTTAGATATATCCTTATGACATTAAGCCTATTTCTCTCATGGGTCAAGATTACAGTCATTTCGGATACAAGTTTTTAGTAAAGTATAGTTTTACTTAATCCAGCAAATGCTTTCTTCTAATAATGTATTTTCTATATTTGTATTGGGAATTCCCTATTATTGATAATAGTCACCATCTAGTGTCTGAAAATAATTGTTTTGTGTGCATAATAGATGTGTATGCACATATATTCATATATATTCCATAAAATTTGAATCTCTGTCCAATTTTATAAGTTGATAACAGATATCATTTAATGTAAAATTCTTGAGGTTGAATTGTTTCTTATGTTCTCATAATTGGTATACATTCATCTGAGGATATAAATGTTATTCTCTGCTTGTTCCCAACTGATTTTATGAGTGAATCACTGTGTACCACCTACACTGTTCTCATATCAGACCTACAATCCTTCATAATAGCAACTGGATTTTCACAGGTGTCTTTTTATTTTGGATTTTATGTCCACATCCAATTTAATCATTTGATTTTGTGTGGGGTAGAATTTAGAAAAATCGATTTGTCATTATTCTTATGAAAAGCTCTCTAGCTTACTCTGTTGAGGCTTTAAGTTTAGGCATTTGAATTCACTTGAACATGATCTGATCAATTATTATAATAAATCCTGCCTGTTAACACTTGCAATTTTTTCTCTTTTTAAAAAATAATTTCTTTATTTAAGTGCCATGGTTACATAAATTTTCATAGCTGGATTTCAGTCATAAAATGTATAGCATCCTTCACTAGAGTGATTTTTCCACCACCTATGTTCCTCATTTCACTCCTCCCCAGCCCTGTCTATCTTCAGGAGAGGCATTTTACTTATCTCACTCACTATCATGTAATGATATTTGTCATTGTAGTTAGTGTTTTAACTGTGCATGCTGCTTCATCTTAAGCTTCATATCATGAGCTGATCATTCTGGTCCTTATCTCTATTGTCTCTGGATATCACCATACTGTTTTTTTATTCTTGCTATATCCCACAGATGAGTTAGACTATTCTATATCTATTCTCTGTCTCTATGTATCTTACTCAGCATAATAGCCTCCGTGTCCTTTCATAACTTCATTTTCCTAACAGTTGCATAGTATTCCATTGTGTAGATGTATCACTGTTTCTTTAGCCACTCATCTGTTGTTGGGTACTTGGGTTTTGCCAGTTATGGCTATTGTTAGTAGTGATGAAATAAACATAAGAGTGCAGAGGACAGCTTTGTATTGTGTTTTAGTGTTCTGAGGGTATATCCCTAAGAGTGGTTTGCTTGATCATATGAGAAAACAATTTCCAGTTTTTGAGGAATATCTATACAGGACTAGACAAAATTCCTGACAGCAATGAATGAGAATATTTTTTCTCTGTACATGCATGCCAGCACTGGTTGTTATTTTTTTTCATGACGTACATCAGTGTCTGTATTGTGTAATGATAACTCATTTTGTTTTTATTTGTATTTCTCTGATGATTAGTGATGTGGATCATTTTTTGGTGTCTTTTGGCCATTTGTATTTATCTTTGAGAAAGTTTCTATTCATTTCTTTTCACTATTTTTTGTATTGTGGTAGATGCTTTTTTCTTGTTAAATTATATCAGAAACTTGTATAACTTAGATAGTAACAGTTTATCAGATTAATACTGAGTGAATTTTTTCCTATTCTGTGGGTAGCCTTTATATCCTAGTCACGATTTCCTTTGAAGTACAGAAGCTTCTCAATTTAATGTACTCTCATTTGCTTCCATTTGCTTGGACAATGTTGTTTCCTCTTTAAACATGCCTTTATTCTCTGTACCATGGTGTGTTTTGCTACATTTTTCTTCATAAATTTATAGTTTCAAGATTAATATCAAGGTCTTTAATCCATTTTGATTCGACCTTTTTGCATGGTTTTAGATGGAGGTCAGAGGGCATTTTTTTGCATGTGGCTGACTGGTTGTCCCAACATCACTTGTTAAAGATGTTTTCCTGTGGCCCGGGAGATAGAATGGAGGTAAGGCATTTGCCTTTCATGCAAAAGGTCATCAGTTCGAATCCCGGTGCCCCATATGGTCCCCTGTGTCTGCCAGGAGCAATTTCTGAGCATGGAGCCAGGAGTAACCCCTGAGCACTGCCGGATGTGACCCAAAAACCAAAAAAAAAAAAAAAAGAGTAAAAATAAGATGTTTTCTTGCTCCACTTTGTATTTCCCCTTTATAAAAAATTATTTGATTGTATGCCTGTTCATTCTCTGAAATGAGTCTATTGCATCAATGTGAGGGTGTGTCTTTATTTCAATACCATGTTGTTTTTATAAATATTGCTTTGCAGTACAAATTGAAGTTGGGTAAAACTATGCCTATCATATTTTTCCCCTACAGGCTTCTTTAGGTATTCTTGGACATGTATTGATTTAAATTAATTTAAAGAATGTCTGATTCACTTCTTATTTTTAAATTGATACCTTTACTTAACCACCTTGATTACAAACATGATAATGATTGGGTTTCAGTCATCTAAAGAACATCCCCCTTCACCATTCCATAACCAATATCCCAAATCTCCCTCCTCCCCACCCTACCCCTGCCTGTACTCTAGACAGGCTTTTTCTTTCCTCATTCATTCACATTGTTATGATATTTGTCAGTGTAGTTATAGTTTTAAGATTAGTATCAAGGTCTTTAATCCATTTGGATTTTTGTATGGTTTTAGATGGAGGCCCCAGGGCACTTTTTTGCATGTGGCTGAATGGTTGTCCCAACATCACTTGTTGAAGAGGTTTCCTTGCTCCACTTTGTGTTTCTTTCCCCTTTATCAAAAAGTATTTGATTGTATGCCTGGTCATTCTTTGAATAAACAAGTTTATTCCATAATGTGAAAGTCTGTCTTTATTTCAGTACTATGCTGTTTTCATAAAAAAATGCTTTGCAGTACAAATTGAAGTTGGGTAAAGCTATGCCTACCATCTTTTCTTCTCCTACAGGTTTCTTTAACTATTCTTGGACATGTATTGTTCTAAATGAATTTAAAGAGTGTTTGATCCACTTCTTTTTTTAAATTAACATCTTTACTTAAACACCTTGATTACAAACATGATTATGGTTTGGATTTCAGTCATGTAAAGAACACTCCCCATCACAAGTGCAACATTCCCATCAATAATATCCCAAATCTCCCTCCTCCACACCCCACCCCTGCCTGTACTCTAGACATGCTTTTTACTTCACTCATTCATTCACATTGTTATGATAGTTCTCAATGTAGTTATTTATCTAACTGTAATCATCACCCTTTGTGGTGAGCTTCATGTCGTGAGCTGGAACTTCCAGTACTCCTCTCTTTTGTCTCTGAAAATTATTGCAAGAATGTCTTTTATTTTTCTTAAAATCCATAGATGAATGAGACTATTCTGTGTCTATCTTTCTTTCTTTGACTTATTTCATGGAGCATAATAGATTCCATGTGCATCCATGTATAGGAAATTTCATGACTTTATCTGTTCTGATGGTTGCGTAATATTCCATAGCATATATGAACCATAGTTTCTTTAACCATTCATCTGTTGAAGGATATCTTGGTTGTTTCCAGAGTCTGGCTATTGTAAATAGCGCTGCAATGAATATAGGTGTGAGGAAGGGATTTTTGTATTGTATTTT